>JAWQFJ010000900.1:187500-195000 GCA_034096865.1 Theodoxus fluviatilis | reverse complement strand
TACACACAGAACTAATTGTTGGTAATTGTCTATTCAATCTGTAAGTTGATAATTACCTTCTCCCCCCCCTCCCTCTCTTTCTCTCTCTTTCTCTCTCTTTCTCTCTCTCTCCCATTCTCTCTTTCTCTCTCTCTCTCATTCTCTCTTTTTTTCTCTCTCTCTCTCTCTCTCTACATATATGTATATATAATTCTCTCTTTGCCTCAGATTCACTGTTTCTCCGTTGTTTTTATGTGTGAGTGTGTGTGTGCGTGTGTGTGTGTGTGTGTGTGTGTGTGTGCGCGCGCGCATGTGTGTGTGTGTGTGTGTGTGATTCTGTGTGTCTGTGTGTCTATCTGTCTGTCTTTCTCTCTTGCTCTCTCTCTTTCTCTTTCTTTCTTTCTCTTTCCCTCTGTATCTCTGTTTATGTTCCTTTCTCTATCTCTGTTTTTGTCTTTGTTTATCTGTTTATCTGTTTCTCTTTCTCTCTTTCTGTCTCTCTGTCTCTGTGTCTCTCTCTCTCCATCTCTCTCTCTCTCATTCTCTCTCTCTCTCTGACTCTGCCTCTGTCTGTCTCTCTCTCTCTCTATCCTCTAAGTCAGTTCCTGTCTACAATGAGATTTCTCTCTTCACCCAATCCCGAGTGTTCAGCCACCAATAAATCAAAAGCTGCGGTCCAAGAGAGACTCTACTCTACTCTATTGAAAAGCGGTTTGAGCCTAAGTTATAATGATTAGTGGATATATACAACTCACTGAAAACAATCGTTTTACTTATACTCATGCTTTCCTTGCAGAACACGCTCAACAGCCGTTTCGCCTTCAGCATCCTGAGTGTGTCTCCCGTTTCTGGTACGGATCTATTCTTCATCGACCCCAACACCGGACGCATCTACCTGAGCAATTTCTTCAACTCAGACACCCAGAGGCCCTCGGTGTACCGGGTTAGTGATTGAATGGCGTGTTCACCTGCGGCACGCTGCATGCAGAACGTGAACGGCAGAGCTGCTCAGGTCCAGCTTGGGGGGAACAGCTCTTGTGCGCATGCGCAATTATGCAGGGAAGCACAAGGATTGCCAGAGCAGGCGAAAGTAGATGCAGCCAGAGATGTTTCGCTCTTCTGCGGCGTGAGCTAAGACGCAGTCCGAGGAGGAAGTACCCGCTTGTCGCGTGGAGTGGGGGAGTGGCGGTTTCCAGCTTTGAGCGGCGTTTTCGAGTGCAGGTTCCAAGTCTTCTATGATGACGCTTCTGCCTCTGTATGTAGCCCATCCCGTACTTGGCCCTACACAACACAATTCGATTCTTTCCCTGCCTTCCCTTGTTTGTTTCTTTGGCTAGATCAAGCGTGTGACAGTGCAGTTGATCTTAATTGAAACATGTTTCACCCTGTTAATCTTTTGTGCACTCTCGTCGTCACCTTATCACCTTTGCTGAAAGCTTTTCGCCCACTTCATCTTGTAGAGATCTTTCCTCTGTCCATCCTCTCCACGTAACCTCTTCTCCTGTCTAAATGCTATGTCCCACTTCCAGAATAGTTCCTTTCCTTCACCACACCACACATCCAATGCCCAGCTCCAAGACATCCACTCCTCTTCCACGTACTACTTTACTCTCTTTACCTCCACTTCATCCAGTCCCACTCTCACCACATCGCCATCCATCTTCAGTCCATTCCCACCTCATCCCAACAGCCCTCATCCCTTCCTCCGTTAGTGCCAACGTCACGAGCATGCACGTTTGACTGCAGATAACGGTGGAGGCGAGGGACTTCGGCAGCCCCAGTCTTGGTAGTCAGGCCACGCTGACCGTGAATGTCATCAGGAACGCGGCCGCACCGGTCTTCAACCAGAACGGCTTCTACGTTGTCAACATCGACGAGACTCTGTCCGTGGCCACCAGTGTGGTCCTGACCAGCGCCTCGGACGTGGACACGCAGGTAGAGAGGCTTGTGTCCTCCGTTGTCCTCGCTGTACGGTCTTCTTTGACTCATTGTGCGGCACAAAGGTGTACGTCTTCCCTGCTCTCTGCTCTATGAACGTCTCTGGTTTCTTGAGAAGCGTCTGTCAGCTTTCCTACCCACTCTTTCTGTGGATGCGATTTTCTGTCTTGTGGACGTTTGTTTTCTTTTCCCCCTATCAACCAACTATTTATGTGCCTTTGTTTTCATATGTACCACGGAAGTTTGCATCCAATTTCCTCCCTGCCCTTTCTCGAACTCCGCTCCCTTGATTGTTAAAAGACTCGTTTCTATCCTTTCTATTTCACGAGTGACTGTTTTTCCTGTGTGCTAGAAGTGCTGTTTGCACTCCTCCATTCTGCTCTAGGAATGTCCTTGTCTTCTCGTGTGCTCAGAAAGTTTTGCTGCCTTCTTTGTCTCTGTTGCGTGCGTCTTCCTATCTTCCTTTATGTGCACTTGCCTCGAGCTGCGTGCCTCATTGCTCTACTACGTGTCGCTCTCGGTCTTTTGTTGTTATGTCATTTACATAGGGAGTCGACAATTTGTCCCTCTCTTCATGTTTCCTTATGGCAGGTTGGGTATTTGCTTACAGCAGGTTGGGTATTTGCTTACAGCAGGTTGGGTATTTGCTTACAGCAGGTTGGGTATTTGCTTACAGCAGGTTGGGTATTTGCTTACAGCAGAGAATCGTTCATGCTTGAAGTACGTCTTGCATGCTTTTAAACTGTTGATGATATACGATTATTTAATAACTGTGCACAATTATGAAGATCCTTGTAGGTCTGGTACACAAGCTTGAGAAAATTCTTCAGCAAACCATGAATCCAAGGGGATAATGTCTAAAGCAGATGTCGAGTCGACGGGAAGCCTCGAAGTGCCTCGTTTGAAAGGGGCGTAACTGGAGTCTTCGTCATGCTGTCTTCGTTGCTTCTGCAGGCCCCGTACAACCAGATCTCCTACAGCATCATTGGTGACGGCACTGGCCCCGACTTCTTCCGTCTCAGCTCACCTTCCAGCGGTCTCATCATCATCAGCTCCACCCCTCTCACTCGGGAGTCGGCTGAGAGATACCAGGTGTGTGTATGTGTGTGCGTGTGTGTGTATGTATGTGTGTGTGTGTATGTATGTATGTATGTATGTATGTATGTATGTATGTATGTATGTATGTATGTATGTATGTATGTATGTATGTATGTATGTATGTATGTATGTATGTATGTATGTATGTATGTATGTATGTATGTATGTATGTATGTATGTATGTATGTATGTATGTATGTATGTATGTATGTATGTATGTATGTATGTATGTATGTATGTATGTATGTATGTATGTATGTATGTATGTATGTATGTATGTATGTATGTATGTATGTATGTATGTATGTATGTATGTATGTATGTATGTATGTATGTATGTATGTATGTATGTATGTATGTATGTATGTATGTATGTATGTATGTATGTATGTATGTATGTATGTATGTATGTATGTATGTATGTATGTGTATGTATGTATGTATGTATGTATGTATGTATGTATGTATGTATGTATGTATGTATGTATGTATGTATGTATGTATGTATGTATGTATGTATGTATGTATGTATGTATGTATGTATGTATGTATGTCATTTGTCAGGAGTCATTTGTCTTGAATTAAAAATGATAAAAATGAATGTGCCATCTTTAACGCATGAAATGAAATGCTCGTAAAACGTCTATTAGTAAGAGAAAAATGGTCGCAAAGGCGTATTAGTGACTTTCGCGAGCAGTGTCAATATCAATGTAGGAGATTACTGGCTTTGAGAATGGTTAAACATCCGAGCGTGCACATGTAATGCATATTGGAAAATTGTATGTTTCCTATTTTGGCAATAAAGTGATTTGATATGTATATGCGCGCGCGTGTTGTGCGTGTGCGCGTGCATGTGTGCGCACGTGCCTTTTTGTGTGAGTGTTTGGGGGGATGCGTGCGTGTGCGTGTCTGAGTCCCCGTGTGTGCACGTATCCGTGTGTATGGCTCTATGTTTGTCAGTGTGTAAAGTGAGGAGGGGGATGAAGGATTAAATGGGGGTAGTTACGTTGGGTGAGTTTGTGTGCATGTTCTCGTCTGTGTGTGTGTGTGTGTGTGTGTGTGTGTGTGTGTGTGTGTGTTTATGTGTATGAGTGTATGTGTGTGTGTGTGTGTGTGTGTGAGTGTATGTGTGTGTGTGTGCATGTGCGTGCGTTTCTGATTGTGTGTATGTGTGTGTGTGTACATATGTGTGCGTGTGTGAGGGTGTGTGTATGTGTGTGTTTGTATGCGTGCATGCATGTCCTTGTGTGGGTTCATATGTGGGTCCTTGTAGTTGTGTGTTTATGTGCGGTGTGTTTATGCACTGTGTGATTAAAAGCGTGTGTGTTTCAATGTGCGCGCTTGTGTGTGTTTGTGAATGCATATGTAGCCTAATTTGCCTGTGTGTCTGTACCATTTGGGTTTCTACAGGTGTTCTGTGTCTTTGTGGGTGTGCCTCAGTTTCTTTCCTCCCCTCAATTCCACGGTCGTTGTCTACAGCTGCGGGTGACAGCCACTGACGGTGGCGGACTTGTGGCCACCGCCACAGTCTCCATCAACGTCAACAGGAACCGCTTTGCCCCCGCCTTCCTGCCCCAGTCGCTGGCCATCACCACCACCATCGTGGAGAACTTTCCTCTGGCCACCTCCGTGGCGCAAGTCACCGCCTCAGACAACGATCTAACGGTGAGCAGCGGACGCAACTCCAAAACATTTCGGGGAAAAGTAATCTCCCGCGCGAGAGAATGATTATTTTATGTTATTTTGTCCTTTTAAGGTATTAATTCTGAGTTTATTTTGTTTCGCATAAATATGACTTTGGTTTATGGTCTGAATGTATCTCGGATGGTGACATGTCCTAACTTTTATTATTGGACGTTTTCGTTATTTAGACCAATTCCTTGTCAGCTGAAGATGGAGAACACTTTAATAAACAGAAACTGGTAGTTCAGTTGTTTGGAAGATTTTAGAAACGTAGCTTGGGATGACTTGCACATGTAGATGCTGTTGACCAACCGGCAGACATCTTAGTCATTCAAGTAATTCTAAATTCAGACAGCTTTGTTTCTTCAAAGAAAATTTAAGTACATAACCATGTTATAATTCCACTCAGTTTAGGCGATTTTAATGATGTTGACTTTTTCCACTGATGACAGACAGTAAGCATCAGTCGTGTCGAATATTCACAGTAAGCTATACATATTTGCTCTCCAAGGCTGCAAGGTGCTATGAACGCCTTCAAAGGGAAGTTTACAAGTATCATTATTGATCTAAAAAAGTAGCAACAAATGAACAGGACGGATAGTGCTGTTACATTCCCTCAGTACTGAAGAAGGCCATCGTGTAACTGGTCTGGCATTTCATAGCTGTTGTTCGAGGTAGCGCAACCGGCCACTTTGTAGTTGTCGTATCTGCTGTTGGTCCCTGCTCTCGGAGGAGCTGACTCGTGGTGATTCCTGGCGCCTTGTCGTTTCAGTCCCCCTTCAACATGGTGTCGTACTCCATCGTTGGTGACACGGATGCCACCAACTTCTTCACCATCAACAGCAACGGTGTTCTCTCACTCATCCGCTCGCCTGCAGGCAGCAGCATCACTCGCTTCACCGTAAGTAGTGTCCAGTAGCCATGATACGAAGAATTACCCCTGCCCCGGTTTTGGTTTATGCCTTTAAGCCCATTGGGCGTTCTTTTACGCTATATCATCGTAAGACCCAAAGGACCTGGGTCGCATCTTCTGGCGGTAATTGCTTTCTGGTTCCCTTGGAGGAAGGTCTATCCACGCAGTCCCTTGGTTCCCGCGTTTTTCTGTGTCCGGACCTTCGCTCCCTTTCATCTTGCGCACGTGACACTTTCCAAAAGGACTGTAGCCGTTTACCGCGTGTTGTTGATGTCAGGGGAAAACTGATAGCTATTTTGTGTTTCGTACTGATTGTACAAGGAGATAAATGACTCCTCACATTAGATACGGCACGCCGTTAAAGTATCTTGGCAATGCACTTAGATTGTCGCATTTCCACTTATATCACAGGGTAACAAAACATTCAATTTAGATCCTAATGTGATTGACATTTTCTCTCAGATTACAATGTTTTTCACCGTAGAGAATACAATCTGGTCAGACTCCGGTCACTTTTTTCTGTTTTCTTTTTTTTCCAGGTTAATGTTTTTCACGTTTCTACTCAGATGTTTGGTGCGCCTAGGATTTCCTTATCAATAGTAAACATGGTGTTGAGGAAGTTCCTTTTAAAGACGATTGTTTCTTTTGTTGGCACGTCATAGACATTGAACCAACACTCACGCAGTCACGAAGTTGCATCATAGATGTTCACCTACTTTCATACTCATTCACGCACTAACAGGGTTACAGCAATACATGAAGAAGCGACACAGGGTAGCACCCGAATGGGAATTGCAAGAAATGACTGGATATGAGGCTGCCAGAAGCTGGTGATCTACATATCAATGGGAGAATTCTGGATTATTAACTTCGTAGGATTTCCTTTCAGATTACGTTGGGAGATAGTTCCATTCAGATCAAAGTATCCAGCATAACACTCAGAATGATGTTTCTACGCAGATTAATGGTGTCTGATATTCCACTTAGGTCAGCGTGCAAGCACGGGACAATGCCCCCACCAGCCGTGTCTCGGACACCAACGCCGTGGTGACCGTCAACATTCAGAAGAACGACAACGAGCCCATCTTCTTCAGCAACACCTACGCCGTCATCATTGACGAGACTCTCTCCATCGGCAGCAGCGTCATCACCGTGCAGGCGTCTGACGCAGACAGCAACGTGAGTGCGCAGTGCGCCGCCATCCGTACGTCCCTGCGCAGCTTTCCCTGTTGCCAGGAAGGCGGGTGTCTGTGTCAGGAAGACAGTGAGGCTGCATGTGCCCGTGCGTGCGTGAGTGCGGTTGCAACTGCGCTTTCTATTTGCGCGTGTACTTTTGTGTCAGAACATGTGCGTGTTCGTAGGAGCGCGGGTACATGTCCGGTGTTATGTGGATGTTGCGCACCCATGCGTGTGCGTGCACGTATGTGTGAAGAGAAAACTGATCTTTATTCATCCATAAGCCGACAGTCCATCGAATTACGATAAATTACGTGAGCATCGATTCAATAGCAATGTATCAATGTGATATAAGCTCCAAGATTTGTACTCATTGGAATACTACTGTTTAGCTAGAGGCTCAGGCGAAAAAGGTTTGATGTTAAGATTGAGTGTCGTTACATTTTTCCTCTCTGAGAGAGAGAGAGAGAAAGAGAAAGAGAAAGAGAAAGAGAAAGAGAGAGCGAGCGAGCGAGCGAGCGAGAGAGAGAGAGAGAGAGAGAGAGAGAGAGAGAGAGAGAGAGAGAGAGAGCGTCGTTGGTGCATATGGTTCAGTCGACGTTAAAAAAAACTGTCTAGGGAATAACCATCTGCTGTAGAGCTTGAAAAGGTGTAGGATCTGGTTTGAGGAACACAGACAGTATATCTTCACGACTAGGAATGCAAACAGAGGT
>JAWQFJ010000900.1:180000-182500 GCA_034096865.1 Theodoxus fluviatilis | reverse complement strand
GGTGCAAGTTGCCGACCAGGGGTCGCCACGGCTGACCGACGTTTCCATCGTCACAGTCCGCGTTAACAGGAACCTGAGTCCACCCGTGTTCAACCCCAGAAACTACAGCATCGACATCCTGGAAACTCAGAACCTTGGCGACGTCTTTATCAGTGTCACAGCCTCCGACTCCGACATTGTGGTCAGTTTTTGGAGGAGAGAAAGAGAGAACAAAGAGAAAGAGAGAACAAAGAGAAAGAGAGAGAGAGAGAGAGAGAGAGAGAGAGATAGAGAGAGAGAGAGAGAGAGAGAGAAAGAAAGAGAGAGAGAGAGAGTTCAGACTTCATCTTTATTTCGGCCAACGACCCACAGTGTGAAATTACACCATAACACTCATTCAAGTATAATGTGCACGTTTTAGGACAGCAGTCAAATTGATATGTATGGTGGTGATCCACTGGAAGAAAGAAAGAGAGAGAGAGAGAGAGAGAGAGAGAGAGAGAGAGAGAGAGAGAGAGAGGTGGGGTGCGTGGGGATAAACTTGACTGCATTAGTGAAAGTCATATACACCTGCAAGACGGACGAAGAGAAGTGCAAAGATGGACTTGAGAATAAAAGTGCTACTTCATCTTTGCTTAGCTTTGAGTGCGTTTTTTTTTTTTGCGTGAACGTGGAATCTATTTGAAAGCTATGATGAGCAGTGCAGGGTAATCGACGCTGCCACCTTCTTCGGGGCACTCTTGTCACACGTTCTGCCTATTTCTTCTTCTCCAATCTGTCTTGTTTGCTCACACTCGGATACTGACTGCTATGCCAACAGCCTCCGAACAACCAGTTCACCTACCTGGGTCAAGGCACCGCCCGCGCACTGGAGTACTTCTTCGTCAACAGCGTCACTGGAGGCATCTCTGTTCGCCGTTCCCTCATCTCTGACGTGTCCAGCAACAACGATCTGTACACGGTGAGCCACGCCTCTACTCCGCCTCAAGAGAGTGGTTGTTGATCAACAGTTACAGAATTTCGATTCGGCGTTGCTGCTTGAATAACGCTGTTGAAAACGAGAGAAGAGGCTAAACTTGTCAAAAAGAGAAAACTTGCTGGGAAAAGTAATTTCCACATTGGAATTGACTAGTTGCGGTCTTTTTTCTCCCTCAAACCGTTTACTTCTGTATTCATTTGATTATGTACTTGTCACTGCATTACAGAAGAAGGAGGTGTTGTGAAGTTTAAACGACTTCGCCATTACATAGCTGCTGTCATGTCTACCGTCAAAGCTGGGGTATGATGTGAATATTCCAGACAAATGTCTACATGTGAAGTTGTTTCATTTCATTCATAATCCTATTGAATTTCAACCCGCACTTTTCAATAATAGAATAACCTGATCCATTCACGAGCGACCGGTCGATCAACCGACCGACGGCCGACCGACCGACTGTTTTACTGTCAAATCGGCCGAATGATCAGTGGACCACCTACTATCTAACGACCGATTTCCCCCTCACAGCTGTCGGTCATTGCCCAAGACCAGGGCATCCCCTCCAGCCTGCAGTCATTGACGCCCGCTACCGTCTTCATCCGGGTATTCCGAAACCAGTTCACCCCTCGGTTCACCAGCGCGACCAAAACTTTCTCCATCTCTCAGAGCGCCACGGTCGGCATTGATGTCTTCAGAGCCAACGCTACTGACGACGACCTCAGGGTTAGTCTTGGCCTTGTATTTTCCTATGCTAACGCTCCTCTTTATCCCTTCAGGTGTCCTATATATTTGACAACTAAACGTGTGGTGATGTTCGTAAGTACACGTAGAATGAAATAGACAAAGTTCTTAGAGTAGTCCACAGTTTGGTCATCTTTGATTTTAGTCTGCATGGCTAACTTAGCCTGAAGGTACTCATAAGAAAACGCTGCTGCATCATCTGCATCAGGTTACTTCATTCCTTGTTTGATCGCAGCTCATCTTTGCGTTGAACTAGAGCAGTCCTCTTCTTTGCGGGCTATAGCTGTGCTTGTCACTGCCGTTGCCGAAAGCTTTGCTTTGTCTTTTTCCAGGCCCCCTACAACACACTGACGTACGCCATCATCGGGGATGACAGCGCGCCTAGCTACTTCGCCATCAACTCTTTCAATGGCTTCGTGACACTGCAACGCTCCATCTTAGGGGACTCCGCCAGCGCCTACCAGGTGATTGCGTGGACTGGTCATTTATTTCATCTGTATAGTTGCGCGCGTGTGTGTTTGTGTGTTTATATGTGTGTGTGCGTGTGTGTGTATTTGTGTGTGTGTGTGTGTGTGTGTGTGTGTGTGTGTGTGTGTGTGTGTACTGTATTGGTAAAACTGCACCACAGTTATTTGTGTAAAATGTGGGAATGTTTATTGTGGATGAAAAAAGATTGGGGCATGTCTTGTCTGATTCTGAAGTAAGCAGACGTTTCTTAATTCACGGAATGATACCACGATTGACATGCTTTGAACATCTGGGCACAAAGAACACAGTACATCGGTTTGATTACGAAGGAAT
>JAWQFJ010000900.1:160000-170000 GCA_034096865.1 Theodoxus fluviatilis | reverse complement strand
CCTCACCGTCACCGCCAACGACCAGGACATCAGCGTGAGTGTCTGGCGAGGCCATCTTGTACGTGGCCATAGCGTGGCCTCGGCTGCATGGCCCTGTGTGAAGGGTTGATACTTACTTGTGGGTGTTGTGGGTGTTTTAACTTTAAGAGTTGGTGTGTGTGTGTGTGTGTGTGTGTGTGTGTGTGTGTGTGTGTGTGTGTGTGTGTGTACACTAACCGTAGCTTTGTGAAGTTTTGACTGCGTTGGACTGAAATCAGCGTGTTAATGTTGAGAGTTGCCGACCCGTGCAGTTGTAAGAGTGAGTGAAGTTACTTGACGCAGTGCTCAGCGGTTTTGACTCTGGAAAACACGTTGATTTGAAGAGTGTGTTGAAAGTCATCAGGCTGCGGTAAGACTTCAACGCAGATCTGGGGTGCGTTCAATATACACGCTTCAGAGCGGTACGGAGCGGTACGGAGCAGTACATGAGCGAGACGCACGCGAGTTAGCGAGAGTGGCAAAACAGTCAATCAGTGAGCGAGAGTAGCAAAACAGCCAATCAGTGAGCGAGAGTGGCAAAACAGCCAATCAGTGAGCGAGAGTGGCAAAACAGCCAATCTGTGAGCGAGAGTGGCAAAACAGCCAATCTGTGAGCGAGAGTGGCAAAACAGCCAATCTGTGAGCGAGAGTGGCAAAACAGCCAATCAGTGAGCGAGAGTGGCAAAACGCGATCGGCGCACGGTCATCCTGAACGACAAACTTCGGATTACGTAACGTCACGGTGCGTCACGTGTCGATCTTGAAAAAGCCCCTGATCTTGACATGAGCTGGAAAGACTGCCTGTGACGGCAATACGTGATTTTCATGGCGGGAGGGAAATAACTCTGTGACATCGGCGACGGCCGGTGGTGAATTCCTTGCTCTTGACGGACGTATTCACACAACCTGTGCACGTCACCTGCCATTCTGAAATAGGATGCTTCGCAAAGAATTCCACTTTTTCAGTATGAACACTCGTACAATCGCAATCTTACTTCTGCACATTTTCGTCGTGTTTCATCATGATGGCTGTAAACGAGTACCCAGCTATAACATCGGTAGACCGCAACTATACGTGTATCTCCTTCGCCGTAAACCTATGGCACGTGCATTGCGTTATTTTCTCTTCATGTTTCAGGCGCCATACAACACGATCACCTATGCTTTTGCCTCAACTGTGGAGCGCTTCTTTATCAACCCCGCCAACGGACAGATTTCGCTCCGTCTCAACATTGTAGGGGAGACTGCCTCCTCATACCAGGTTCGTAATCAGGCCTCGGTGCATCGCGTGTCGAGGGGAACTGTTTGATGATATACATGTAGGCGCACTTTTAACAGTCTCCTCTATAAGTCAGTATAACTCAGGTGGAAAAAAATCCAATCTCGCCTGCCAGATCTATTTTTCAGTTGAACAGGCTAAACATAAAAAGGTACTAGTAAACACACACACGCACGCACGCACGCACACACACACACACACACACACACACACACACACACACACACACACACACATTCCACACACACGCACACACACACACACACATATGAACATACATATGCGCGCAAGCACACACACTTGCAGACACATGCACACACAGACACGCATTTACACACGCACAAACGCACGCACACACATATAGGCAGACTTAAGCACACATACACACACACATACACACACGCATGCAAACACACAAATACACACACACACATACACACACACAAACACAAACACACTTATTCTCAAAGCATTACTTTCAATGTGTCGGGGGGTCTAAATGGTCTAATGCATCATTGCTCTTACTAAAATCCATCACTCGCATACAGTCTGTGCCATATACATACCCATGGGTATAGACGTCATCACTACCAGAAAAATCCGGAACATTTCACAGCGGGAGAAGAAAGGGGTAGAGAGGAAATGGGACAGAGGGAGTTGGGGCAGCAGTGTGGACTCGAGATACATGTACACTGGAGGTTGCATGGGTGGATCGGTGCCAGGAAACTACACTTTTGCTTGTCGTCAGCAGCCTCGTAGACGAGGTTCGCAAGGAATGACGGCCATACGACAATGTTCTTTGAAAGCTTCTGGTGCGTCACGAGTTCTTGGCATCTTGCAGTTCAGTGTGGTGGCTCGAGACGGAGGCAACCCTACCCGCAGCAGTGGCCCCATCCCCGTCACCGTCAACGTCATCCGCAACAACAACCCGCCTGTCTTCATTAACGAGCCCTACTCCCGCGCCGTCTCCACCTCGGCTTTCTTCGGCACTTCCATCCTGACCGTCACCGCCACTGACAGCGATTTGACGGTGAGTGGGATGAAGGAGAGAGAGAGAGAGAGAGAGAGAGAGAGAGAGAGAGAGAGAGAAAGGGGGGGAGAGAGAGGGGAGAGAGGGAGAGAGAGAGAGAGAGAGAGGGGGGGGAGGGGAGAGAGAGAGAGAGAGAGAGAGAGAGAGAGAGAGAGAGAGAGAGAGAGAGAGGGAAAGGGGGGGGGGAGAGAGGGGAGAGAGGGAGGGAGAGAGAGAGAGAGAGAGATTGATTGATTGATTAATGCCTTTATTAAGGCCTACGACCCATCTTACATTAAAAGATATGTACAAACGAGTAGGGGGTTACATATTGGGATAGACAACTCCCACAATACACAAAATAATATAAGGATGAATCTTCTTGTCTTTATCTTCTTACAACAGTATGTATTATATAATGTTTCACTTCTATTAGTGTGATAGTGGCATTGAACTATTGACATATTTACAAATTTTAAAAATGAACATTTGTGGTCATGATCTTGCAGCAAGACGTAGTTTGTCATGCAAAAAACGCCTTAACTATAATGTCTTGAAGTCATTCTCACATATACATTAAAAAGTTGACTTTAGTACAAGTCGAAAACGAAACAACTGATTTCACTGGCAGAGTCATGCTTATACATGATTATCTGACAACTTTTCCTGCTTTTCGTTGCGTAGTTTAAAAGCATAAAATATAAACATTGCGACATCCTGTGTTCTTATTACATCTCGTTCGTTGAGTAAATATTTTACCTCTGCGTAATTGTTTCTCTGTATATATTTTAAGATATATTTTCCTCAGATCATCATACTCTGGACAGTGGATTAAAAAGTGACTTTAGACTTCATACTCTGAACAGAATTGGCATTCTTCCTCGAGTTAGGCGCATTTCTTTGGTTCGATTTCAGACCGTTGTTCCGGAGACGGAAGCGAACAAAAATCATTTCTAAATGGTTTAATATTCACATTATTGAGATAGCTTTTGCATTCTAACTTCTGTTTAAACGAACTGGTTAACGTGAGCTGATCGCTCTCGGTAAGCTTCGTGCTCCATTCCTGTCGGTAGCAATCACGCAATCTGTGTCTGAGCACCCGGATAAAACCCTTTTCATTGTTAGTCCCACCATTTGTCCAAACATACCCGAACCCAAGTTTCCATAGGCATTGTTGGACAGATTGCACCCAGTTCAGTTTTACTGTTGTATTCTTCTTCAGTAACATAGTGTAGGCTTGAGTGGGCAGTCTGTCAGCAGCCATCTTACACTGTCGCAGCCAGTATTTCACCGCTGGGGTCACAGTATGTTTTATACAAGGGATACCTACCAAGTTCACCGTGACACATAATGTTAGAACTTTTTGCACGTACATTCAAAAATCTCTTGCATGCAATCATGTGTGCCTTCTCAATACAGTCTCTTTTTTCTAGTCGCCACATCTCAGAACCATAAAGTAAGGATGGCTGTACCTGGGCATCATATAATCGAAAACAAATTGTCGTATTCGTAGAATGGAGATTCCACATCTTCTTCAGCAACTGTACATTTTTCTGTTTTGCTCTTACAGTCAGTCTGTCAAGAGAGGAAAAAAGAAAAAATCTAGTAGTAAATACAAAACCCAAATACGTATATTGATTTACAACCTCCAACAGCAATGACCACCTCTCGCCCCGGCCCAAAAATCCGCCCCTTCGAAAGACCATGACTTTAGTTTTGTCAATATTGATGGATAGGCCAGGTTCTTGGGATGCATGGTCGAGGCTTCTATCTGGCATTGTAGGCCAACAGGAGTTGTAGCTAGTAGAACAATATCGTCTGCAAAGATACGGGAGAAGATCTCTGCCGCACCAGGCAGCCACTTCACGCCCTGCCACCCGTGACTGCGGATATATCTTGCAACACATTCAAGAAATATACCAAAAAAACTATCGGGGACTCAACTGACTCCTGTCTTACACCGACCGAGCAGTCAAAGAAATATGTGGTAGCACCATCCCACCGTACACACGCTTGTACCTGTGTGTATACTGTCTATAGCATTCTAAGGAACTTGGTTGAAATAGCTGCCTCAGATAGAACCTTCCAGAGTCGTGATCTGTCCACGGAGTCGAACGCCTTATGGTAGTCGACAAAAGCTGCCCACGACCACTACCATACACATGCTTGACCGCTATTGAGAAGAAAGTGAACATATGGTCAATGATCGAGTGGTCCTTCCTGAATCCTGCTTGCTCAGTGCAATACTTACTGCTCTCTTCTGCCCAGCACCGTAGGCGTTGCGTCAACACAGACATAAACATTTTACACACACTGCACAGTAATGACATTCCTCTGTAATTTTGTGGATGAAACCTATCGCCGCTTTTATGTATAATGATGATAACAGATTTGCACCAGCTCTGTGGAAAGTACTGTCTTTCAAAAAGTACATTAAAAAGGGAAACAAGAAATGAGAATATATATCCTCCCGCAAATTTGAGATAATCCCCAGGGATATCATCAATTCCTGTCGCCTTTTGATGAATTATTCTTGCAAGTCTGCCTTACTTCCTCTTCTCTGATCGGTGCATCAAGTATATCATCTTTGACAAAAGGACCACCGTTACTATAATGGGTTGTACACCTGTTCTGATTAAAAAGACCATGAAAGTACGTTCTCCAGTCCTGTAGGTTTATGGAGGGAGCTGGGGTTCTGTTTATGGTTGCCTCATCATGGGCCAGAAGACTGCTGAATTATGCACATTTTAAATTAAGGTTAGACATTAGTCTTCAAGTAATTTTCTTTCTTTTCACGGATACGTTTTCTGTAATGGTTTCTTGTCTTTACAAATTGTTCCCTGTCTAATCTCAGTCCACTCTTCTTAGCCTGCGCAAGCGCACGACGAGTATCACGTCTTGCCTGCTGACAATCTACATCAAACCATTTGGAGGGAACCCTTTCATTTTTTGGACCTGGTTTTAAAGTGCGCTGCATACATTGCGCACTGGAAAGGAGTGCTTGAACAAAGCTGTCTAAAGCCAAATCCACATCGGTGTTTAAAAGTTGTAACGCATGGTCGACGCAGGTCCTGAATTTAGGAGAACCAAGGTTGTGCTTAACTTCCTGCGCGTTGTTGTCCTCTCAAATAACTAAGTCTGCTTATTCTTTCTATTCTTTCACTAGAAGAAGATGATCTAACATAGGGAGTAGTATCTATGCCAACATTTAGCTCGAGTGGCATATGGGTGGTCAGGACACTGTCTCCGACTTTGAAAATGACTTTCAGGATTGATCTGTTTATATACTCTAGCCCATAAATCAACAACACTGTCGCCGTGCTCTGAGACATACGTCATGTTACCCGACTTGTCACCTCTCGAACTCTCGAATTTTACAGACCGAGCATAAAATATCAGGCAGTCTTCATTAAAGGAACTGAAATAATGATTTGGATTTGAAAACGTCTCTAAAAAGCAGCAAATATCAAAGGACACAATGTAGTCTCAAAAACCAGGTTCGCCGAGTCCCAAAGTTAGTTCCTCTACATTCCAGCAAACTATCCTTAGGTTGTGATGAACCTGTTCAGAGCTATACAAATTAAAAACGTTTGTTTGTCCACAGTTTTGTTGTAAAATATCGGGGTCCGTCGTGATGGGTCACCGACTGAACCGTCAGGAGGAATTTCGTACCTCCGGTGTGTGGTGTCCGACCGTGCCTCAGTGTTCTGTCGTAACCTGCCCCTCCACACACCACCGGATCTCTGCGGGTCACTCGCTTCAGATACCTCATCGCCACTCTCAGACTTGAGTTGTCTGGAGTCGTCTGCAATCTGTGTGTCCCCATTTCGTGTTTCCGTCTCATTTTCATGCACGGTTCTATCCTCGTGCACCCCTGAAGGTCCCCTCTCTTTCCTCGGTCTGCCTGTCGTGGCCACTTTCTCTCTTCTAATCCAGTCCAGCATTGAACTCTGCGAGTGGATCTCTGATGTCCCGTTTTCCTCGTGCGCATGGTGCTAGTCGGCGCTTTGGTCTGCGTGGAGCCCGTGTTGTCTCGCTGTGTACGTGCTCCTTGCGCAGATAGAGCTGGTGATGCCTCTTGCCTGTCTGTAACCCCCCAGCTGGCTGACTGTATTGTCTCGTCACAAGGGTCAGAGACACTCTCATCCAGTGCTCCGAACTCTAGTCCAGGGGATATCGGACCATAACGTTCCTCGCACATTGTTGCGTCATCCTCACTTGGGTATCGACAAATATGCTCAGTGTCCCCCGCATGTTCATTTCTTGTGCTTTCCCTGCACGTTCTCAACATTTCAACAATCATGTGAGGGGAGATGTTTTCCCTCAACTGGACGGTGACGAGGTTGCTGTAGTTCCTCTGCCTCCGTCTGTGGGAGCTAATCCTCTGCCCGGCCCCCCTGATGTCTCCATTTCCCCGAGGCCCAGGATACGCCGTGTCTGTCCTTGGTTTACCCAGCCGGCTCGACCCCCCTCTCATGGTAGTTCCCGTCATAACTGTGCTTGTGTTCAATCTCCTGTTATCCGGTGAGGTGGGCTGATCTTCACGGTATTATGCAAGTGGCTAAGTTCTGCTTTTAGACTGCCACTTTCTGTGTGTTTCTGTTACCACTACTTGCATCTGCAAATGCTGATCACTCATACATTTCACATAATGCTGTAGTGAGGCCACCTCAGCACAAAGGGTGTCAAGCCGGCAATTGACGTTTTGTTCTACACATGCTAACCTGCTGGCTATGTCGGAGTTCATCGCCCTGGTTGCTGATCTCATCCAGTCAGAGCTTCCCTGCAGATACTGCACTGGATGTCTGTTCGGGGCTTGATGCAATGTTTCCGGCTGTAATTGTGTGTTATGCATAGGCCCGGGGTTGGCATGCACATCGCCTGCATGCATAAGCCTCGTTGAGAGATCATGTAGGTCGATGGAAGGAGAACGAGGCTTCAGCACACACATCGACAGAAGAGCCACACAGAAGACCAGCCCCATCACACCAACCCTAGAGCCAGTGATTGCAAGGTACACAGTACATCGAGTATCATGTTGTCCTCGTTCTGGAATCAGTGGAGGTTTCCACTCCTCACTATCGCATGTGCGGCTCGGGTATCTCCTATCAGCAGTATGAGCGAACATACGGGCGTAGTGCACGCCTATACGCTGCCTATATAAATCCACTTCAATACCCATTTTACACTGGCAAGGCGTGGTCATACAGATGAAAAATGTTAAGAATTAAGCACTTCGCTACGTAATCGGAAGATTTCCGTACAAACCAGGCGTATTCACGTAATGCGCCAGAGAAGAGAACATAACATTGGGTTCAGTTCCGTAGATCTAGTTCAGACATCATTGATCATGGAGAAAAGTCACGTTTCCGTCCGAGGAGAACACTCATTAAGATTGACGCAAAAACACACGAGCAGTCAAAGGTTCCGTGCACGACTGAGACGCAGTGCAGACAGGCAAGCCCCGCGTAGCGTCAACTTTCATGTTCAGTCGCCATGCGTCTCAAACGTCAAGAATCCTATTATACACATCATTAAACATTTTCATTAAGAATAACAGTCATAAATGGATCTGGTAACCCTCTAGTCAAAGGCACGGAGCATGAAATATTCACAGTCGCAAGTGGAACTGCCACATCGTTGTACCCACCGGTCGCGACGACAGTAATTCGATAGCACAAGTCTTTTATAAGAAGCTTCAACATTGAGATATTTAGTTTAAGAACTTGTTCATACTCACAGTTCCTGTTGGGTTATGTTATGTTACGTCGATGCGCACTGCTGGTCGATAAGGCGCTTTGGTGATGGAGAGAGAGAGAGAGAGAGAGAGAGAGAGAGAGAGAGAGAAACATTGACTGAAAGAGGCAGACAGGAGGAGAGACACACAGACAGAGAGACATATAGAGACAGACAGACATACATGCAGAGAGAGAGAGAGAGAGAGAGAGAGAGGAGAGACAGGAGAGAGAGACAAGAGAGAGAGAGGAGAGAGAGAGACAAGAGAGAGAGAAAGAGAGAGACAGGAGGGAGAGAGAGAGGGAAAGAGGGAGGGAGAGAGAAGAGAGATAGACAGATACAGAGAGAGACAGATACAGAGAGAGACAGATACAGAGAGAGACAGATACAGAGAGAGACAGATACAGAGAGAGACAGATACAGAGACAAATACAGATAGAGAGACAAATACAGATAGAGAGACACATACAGATAGAGAGACAGATACAAATAGAGAGACAGATACAGATAGAGAGACAGATACAAATAGAAACAGATAAGGAGAGACAAATACTGTTAGAGAGAGACAGATACAGATAGAGATATATTCAGATAGAGACACAAATACAGATATAGAGATACAGAGAGAGACAGATATATACAGAGATATATATAGAGAGATATATAGATACAGAGAGAGATACAGAGAGAGATACACACAGAGAGATACACACAGAGAGAGAGTGATACACAGAGAGAGATACACAGAGAGATACACAGAGATAGATACACAGAGAGATACACAGAGAGAGACACACAGAGATTTAGACAGAGACACAGAGAGAGATACACAGAGAGAGATGCACAGAGGGATATACACAGATAAAAATACACAGAGAGAGATACACAGAGAGAGATACACGGAGATACACAGAGAGATACAGAGAGATACAGAGAGAGATACACACAGAGAGAGATACACACGGAGAGAGATACACACAGATACACACAGAGAGAGATACACAGGGAGAGATACACAGAGAGAGGTACACAGAGAGAGATACACAGAGAGACACACAGAGAGAGATACACAGAGAGAGATACACAGAGAGAGACACAGAGAGAGGTACACAGCGAGAGATACACAGAGAGATACAGAGGTACAGAGAGAAAAATACACAGAGAGATAGAGAGAGATATACAGAAAGAGTGATAGAGAGAGATACACATAGAGAGAGATATACAGAAAGAGTGATAGAGAGAGATACACATAGAGAGATATATACAGAGACAGATACACAGAGAGATACACACAGAGAGAGATACTCACATAGAGAGAGATACACAGAGAGAGATACAGAGAGAGATACACAGAGAGAGATACACACAGAGAGATGCATAGAGAGAGATACACAGAGAGAGATACACACAGAGAGAGATACAGAGAAAGATATACAGAGAGAGATGCACAGAGAGAGATACACAGAGAAAGATACAGAGAGAGATACACAGAGAGAGATACACAGAGAAAGATACACAGAGATACACACATAGAGAGAGATACAGAGAGATACAGAGAGAGATACACACAGAGAGATACACACGGAGAGAGATTCACACAGAGAGAGATACACACAGAGAGAGATACACACAGAGGGAGATATACAGTTAGAGATACACAGAGAGAGATACACAGAGAGAGATACACAGAAAGAGACACACAGAGAGAGATACACAGAGAGAGATACACAGAGAGAGATACACAGAAAGAGGTACACAGCGAGAGATACACAGAGAGATACACAGAGAGATGCAGAGAGAGATACAGAGAGAGAGAGAAATACACAGAGAAAGATACAGAGAGATATACAGAGAGAGTGATAGAGAGAGATACACATAGAGAGATATATACAGAAACAGATACACAGAGAGACACACAGAGATACTCACAGAGAGAATCACAGAGAGAGAGATACAGA
>JAWQFJ010000900.1:145000-155000 GCA_034096865.1 Theodoxus fluviatilis | reverse complement strand
GTGTGTGTGTGTGTGTGTGTGTCTGCGTGCGTGTGTGTGTGTGTGTGTGTGTGTGTGTGTGTGTGTGTGTGTGTGTGTGTGTGTGTGTGTGTGTGTGTGTGTGTCTGCGTGCGTGCGTGCGTGCGTGTGTGTGTGTGCGCGTGCGTGACCTGCGTGTGAATGTGCAGGTGCGTGACCTGCGTGCACTTGTGTGTGTGTGTGCATGTGTTACCTGTGTGTGCGTACGTGCTTGTGTGTGTGAATGTGCGCGTGCGAGTGTGTGTGTCTGCTCACATGTGTTTTCTCGAGAGAGAAAAAATCCGTGAATAAAAAGTGGCTATTAATATATTTCAACTGTGTTAAAAGCGTGCTCGAGTGGGCGGAAGAGACTTTTTCGAGACAAGAAATACTGAAACTGAATGAAAAATACCGACAGCAAGGCAGGTGTCCCAGCGATGATTGGTAATTTTCAAGAAGGTCGTTCAACTTGAAGCGTGTCGTGCCGCGAGAAAACTTGAAAATTAGGAGCATGTTCGTGTCTCAAAGATCAACATCTTAAGCATCCTGGTAACTGGTCAGGGGTCGTTTCGAACTGTTCAGATTTCACACGATGCACTTGTCGGTAACACGTCTATCGTTGGAAAGTCCCATGACTTTCAGGACAATTACATGTTGAAACTAAAGATATATTTTACATACGTACGACCTTCTCATTACCGTTGCTTCAATTACTGGAATTTATGTCTCTTCCCTGAAATCTTGGATGGCTGATGTTTGAAAAACCCTCTTTTCCCTAGACTACCATGGGCAGGTGGACAACTCACTGCTGGAGAAGCCATGGAGAGCAGTGCCAGAGGAATCACTGGAGGTAACTCTGAGCTCTCTTTCCGGCGCTCACACAGAATCCACTCTGAACACACAGGCAAACTGCGATTACGCTTTTGCAGTCTAGGCAGTGGTGCTCTCCATGGGTACAGGCACAGCGCGGCTGGTGTAAGAATTTCATCATACTTTATGAGCAGGCAGAGGTACCTATTCTGAGACAGACTTAATTCAATTACATACAGAAAAAGTATGTCGTGTTCCAGAAAAGCTTGGCATTTCTCACATAACTATAATTCTTTCATTGTTTCACGATTAATGTGATACAGTGAAGGTCGAACTGCTCCCTCTTGTTCCCCCGTTTCTACCTGCTTACCCGCCTCTGTATCTGCTCCCTCATACTTTCATAAAGCTAATATTTCATCAGGTCTGCTATCTTTATCACTTTTTACCTGTTATACCTTTACGACCTTTTTTCTCTATACCATCTTCCTGTATGTATGCTAAGTCACCCAGGATATTTCATTCGAGGTTTTCTCCATCTCATTCACTCCTCCTCCATTGTTCACCACTACATCCCTTCGTCGAATGCTTTGCAAAGTTCATATAGTTTGAGAGTTAGATCAGAGGATTCTCCGTAAAGGTAACATGCATTTCCTTACTCTTTAACGTTTCTCTTTACCTCTCACAGACACTCCGCAAGTGGGTGCTGGACTACCAGCCAGTGGAGGAGGCCAAGGTGAAGACGGCAAACCTGCTACTGCTGGGCCCCGTGGGTTCTGGCAAGTCCAGCTTCTTCAACACCATCAACTCCATCTTCCGTGGCCACGTGACTGCTAAGGCCAACAGTGGCAGCTCCGAGCAAAGCTTGACCACCAAGGTAGGTTTCCGTTCCATCTGTAGTCCCGTCTACGCCATGTAATGTTTACTGCGGGCCATTACTCGAGTTCGTAGTTCCATCCACATTTTATTTTCACTTTCTGTCTTATCATTCCAGTATGAAATACCGTCCTCACCCTGTCTCCACCGTCTATTATCAGTCTAAGTCCGTAGTACATCCACACCCTGATTCCTTATTCTGTCATTGCTCCAGTCTGTCAATCATCTTCTTTCTCCCTTCTCACTCTCCGCCACTCCAACTTCTCTGCATCCACTCCTCTCTACTCCAGTGATGAGTCTTCACAACCCCCTTGAATGCTCCTCCTTACCCCTGACTAGGACTCGCCTTGACCTCTTATCTTCTTTGCTCCTTCCCTCCCCATCCTTGCCCTCCTTATCTTCATTCGCTTCATACATTTTGAAGCGTACTTCTCGTGTATATGTGTACTAAGAGCTACAGGCAATGCGCACTATCTCGCCTCATTGTAGAGGAGAAAAGTTGTGGTTACGTCACCTGACCGATCCTTTCTTTACTTGCGGACCCTACACTTGTTTCGATCGTGCAGTAGAAAGAAAAAAATCACACTTGAACAGCAAATTGAGTGCGTCCCAACTTCCCCGCCCTATGAGCACTCGGGGCGTGCAGTATTTAAGTTGTTAAAAACCGTTTTCAGCGTAAGAGAAATGTTGATTTATGTTTAGATGCATCTCATGTATGTATCATGATTTTCTTACAAACACATACACACACGATCACACACACACACGCACACGCACACGCGCACACACTCGCGCGCGCGCACACACACACATACACACACACACACACTCAAGGAAAAAGAGTGACACACACTGAATGGAACACACACACACACACACACACACACACGCACGCACACACACACACACAAACACGCGCGCGCATATGCGCAGTCTCGATCTAGTCTCCTCTAAAAAAGAGAAATAACAGGAAGGAAGAAGAAGTAGAAAAAGAAAAAGACATTCAGACCTTCCTACCAGCTATTTTGTGTGTGGCCAGGTTACGTTAACCATAGCCTTTTTTGGCCTGATCATCGACAGCCTATGTTTCCATGAACCAAAACACACTTTCTTTGCTGTGGCGCCTGCGACAAATGCTCAGTAGTGCAGACTCGCGTTGTGTCATTGTGGATGTACCATTTGTACCAACGACCACGGCACACTTTGCCAGTTCCGGGCGTTCCAAGTTCGGGACCCCGCCTCAAGGTCCGTGCTGAAGTTCAGGCTGTGCGACACGATGGGGCTGGAGGAAGGTCATGGCATCGACCTCGATGACCTTGTGTCCGTCCTCAACGGCCACGTCCAAGATGGCTACCAGGTAGGCAATGGCATTTTGACCGTCACCTAATGATGTCATAAACCCTAACAGGGAGCGTGGTGTGAGAATATGTTCCATGTGTTGTCACCAATTTTCTCAACGCCATCATAATGACTCCTAGGCACTGACAAAAATTGTAATAGACTGAATGAGTAAAACAAGATTGTACTCTCAAATGAAGTGAATTAAAATAGGGATAATCAGGAGGAGATAACTCAAATTTCTTTTGGTTTCAATAGCTCAGCAGTTGTCTATTGTCCATTTTTCTTTGGTACTTATTTGTAACTTCTTGTGCGTGTGAGCATTTAGCTAATTTACATGATTGCTATGAGGAAGACGCTGGGTAAGACGCGGGCACGGGTCCGCAAGGGGGAATGACAGATCCGTCTGAGATCAGTCGGTCTACAGTGAATGTAATGGAGAGAGCGGTCCATTTTTAAATAGGTCTGTGCTCCTAGGTAGCGTGATGAATGTACACATGCAGTGACCAAGCAGCATAGGAAGCAGTTGGGGCAAGTGTCCTTCGGAGGGGCGGAGGCGGGGAGGGGGGAGGGGGGGGGGGGGATGAGGTCGTTTTCGTGAGTTAGTGCACAATTACACGCTACTATTCCCATGTTATTTTTTGGCTGACACTATGAACATAAAAAGTATCATATTTTAGAATACATTTGCTTTCCCCACATTTCTTTCTTTCTTCCTTCAATTTTTCCTTCCTGTACTTTTTTGTTGCAGCTACTGCCTTCTCCTCCTTTTTCTTCTCCTTCTTCTTTTCTTTCTCTATTTCCTCTTCTTTTTCCTCCTCTTTCTCCTCCTCTCTCTTCTCCTCCTCTTCCTGTTTTATCTCCTCCTCTATCTCCTCCTCATGTTCCTCCTCCTCCTCCTCCTGCTCCTCCTCTTCCTGTTCCTCCTCCTCCTCCTCCACCTCCTCCTCCTCCTCCTCCTCCTCCTCCTCCTCCTCCTCCTCCTCCTCCTCCTCCTCCTCCTCCTCCTCCTCCTCCTCCTCCTCCTCCTCCTCCTCCTCCTCCTCCTCCTCCTCCTCCTCCTCCTCCTCCTCCTCCTCCTCCTCCTCCTCCTCCTCTTCCTCCTCCTCCCCCTCCTCCTCCTCCTCCTCCTCCTCCTCCTCCTCCTCCTCCTCCTCCTCCTTCTCCTCGTCCCCTCGTCCTCCTCCTCCTCCTCGTCCTCCTCCTCCTCCTCCTCCTCCTCCTCCTCCTCCTCCTCCTCCTCCTCCTCCTCCTCCTCCTCCTCCTCCTCCTCCTCCTCCTCTTCCTCCTCCTCCTCGTCCTCGTCCTCCTCCTCCTCGTCCTCCTCCTCCTCCTCCTCCTCCTCCTCCTCCTCCTCCTCCTCCTCCTCCTCCTCCTCCTCCTCCTCCTCCTCCTCCTCCTCCTCCTCATCATCATCATCATCATCATTATCATCATCACGCTCCTCATGCTCCTCCTGCTCCTCCTGCTTCTCCTCCTCCTCTACGTTTCAAGCCTACTTTGTTATTAGCATTCACTCACACAAGTGCTACATTTTTACTCGGGCACCATACCAAGCTGTTGCTGTTGGGAAGGAATTCACTCAGATTGCTTGCAATGCAGTTCAATCCGATGGTCCCAATCAGCAAGAAATCGTCGGAGTACCGCAAGAACCCCACCATGAATGACGTCATCCACTGCGTCCTGTTCATCATCGACAGCATGTCACTGGAGGTCTTCCCAGAAAAGATTCTCGCCAAGATCCGGGACATCCGCCAGAAGGCGAACCATCTGAGTAAGGGTTTCAACAAATCGATGCAGCTTAAGTTTCTTTCTTTCTTTCTCTCTCGTTCTTTCTTTCTTTCGTTCTTTCTTTCTTTCGTACGTTCTTTCTTTCTTTCGTTCGTTCGTTCGTTCATTCTTTCTTTTTTTCGTTCTTTCTTCTTTTTTCTTTCGTTCTTTCTTTCTTTCGTTCTTTCTTTCTTTTCTTCTTTCTTTCTTTTTGTTACCTTAGCGTTTGGGGGAAATCTCTTTGATGAAATATTTTGTAGACGATAGCCTTGCCAATATGCAAACAGTGTTGTGATAATTGTAAAGAAAAAGACGTAAGAAATATGAAAAGAGTGCATTCACTATTGGGGTTTAGTAAACATTTTGCCCCAGCACGACGAGCTTGGCTTTGCTGTAATGAAATATATATGGTTATCCATCGTAATAACAACAAAGGGTGAATTTACAATTAAACAGTTGGCATGTATATCACATGTGAATAAGTATGTACTACAGTAGTGGCTATCAACAAAGATCTCAGGGAAACTTGTCAAGATCAATAAGAAAAGCAAACATATGCACACCAATTGAAAAAGGAAGAAAAAAATGAAATGTGTTTAAGAAATGGGACAATGAATCTTGAATTTGCTAATTTGTTGTATCAGGCTAGAGCAAGGGTATTTTGTGAATGTTATTTTTCAACTTTTTGTACTACAAAATAATTAGAACAAAAAACAGTGGGGGCTAGAATAACCATGTGTATCGGAGTGATAAACTGGGACAGAGAAAATGACTGGTTAAGACCTTACGTCTTGTCTCTGACTGGACCATTCTCTGTCTGCAGACATCCCCCAGGCCGTGCTGCTGACCAAGGTGGACAGGCTGTGTCCACTCGTGGAGGAGGACGCGGCCAATGCTGTGCTGAGCCCCGTGGTGGAGGAGGCGGTGGAGCAGGCCGCCAAGCTGGTGGGGCTGCCCAGGGGCCGCGTGCTGCCCATCAGGAACTACGAGAAGGAGCTGGAGCTGAACCCCGAGCTGGACAAGATGGCCCTGACTGCCCTCAGGGTGGCGCTCCGCCTGGCTGACGACAACATTGAGAACCGCTTGGAAGAGGGGGAGGGGGAGGCCTCTGGCGGTAGAGACTGACCTTGACGTCGTGCCTGATCGAGGGGGGGGGGGGGGGGCTTAACCCCAGTCGTAGTGGACTTTTTTTTAGTATGGAAGAAATCCGACCAACAGTTACTAACCTTGTCATTAGGTTCATAATCATATTCTTGCTTAGAGAGTTGTAATTGACCCAAACTTGAAAAATGGGATAATCGCACATACGTAGAGCAAACATGCTGAAAGAACTTAATTTTCTTACTGCTGTGGCCTGGCCAAACGTTTATCTCATACAGAATCGGGTTACCGACTCACTTGCTTGACGAAAACTGGTTTGGTTCACTATAAAAGAAAAGGGGGAGAGGGAAGATGGGAACCCAACATTCAGTTTAATTTTAGAATATGGCAGAGGTCTGCCAACAACCCTTTATGATGTGCGTTATGATGTACTTTTAGCTGGTATTTGGAATAGAAATTGCATAGCCTTTTTTGTGCAGCAGAACCATGTTCTCATACTTGATTTATAATCTGTTATTATATCTTTAGCTATGTCTGCTTATAATTGATGGTGTTGTTTACATATGGTGTGTCTAGAAAGCATGTTGTTGCAATTAAATGGTTCTGAAACCACGAGAGAGAGAGAGAGAGAGAGAGAGAGAGAGAGAGAGAGAGAGAGAGAGAGAGAGGAATCTACACTTACATCAGTGTGTGTTGTGGGTAGAACAAAGACTTGTCTTTGTTTGCTACTTGGAAAGTTACTTCATCTGTTCAATGTGCACCTTTTGCTTTCTATCACGACAATACAAAAATGCTTTGCAAATATAGCATCAACGTGTATCTACAAATCTAACTTTTTAAAAACCAAGTCTCCTGGAAGCTTATTGTTGGTATCTCATTGTCATTACCAAATGATCAATGCCCTCGATTCATTCAGGTCTTCGTTCTGGTTGATAGAAGTCTTAAAGTTAAAAGCCACTTCTCTAATGTTGTAGAGTAAAAATGTATCATGTAAGCCGACTTTTGGGATGTACTGTTTTGTGTGTCAAATTGTGCAATTTTGGGTTCAACAATGGCCGAATGAGGTTTGTCTATGCACCACTCCCCTGAACCCTTCATTCGCACTAAAACTAAATCCAGCTTCAGATGTGACCCGACAAGTACTAAGAGGCAGTGACTTTGACGTGACAAAGTCTAACGCTGGCACTGGCTTTAACAACTGAAGCGAAGTCGACCTCTGCAGTAAAACTAACAGTGACACTGAAAGTATGAATGACATTGACATAAATGGAGAGAGAAAAAACCGCCATCTTCCGCCCCTTTCCTGTGCAAGATCGACATTGACAGGGGTTAGAGGGACACTTAACATTGGCAAAAAATTGATAAGTTATGGCAAAGTGGCTCTCTTTAGCACGTGCGTATTCACTGAAAAGTTACATACTCTAATCAACGATGATTTCATCTATAATTTGTTTGTGAAAATGATGATGTGTCTTGCTTAATCCAGAGTGTTTATTGAACTTGCAATCTCGTAACAAATACATTCAGAGTTCTTGTTTGTCATTTTGAGTGCTATACTTTGCTTTCAATGTCCCGTTGTATAGTTAGTTGATTCAGTCACGCCTGAATTTGTTGGCTTTAAATCAAACATGTTTTTGCTCTAACACAATTTACCCTGTGAGTCCTGTTATGACGTATTCCTTCCATATTCAGAATGAAATGGTTAGTGATACACATAATGCTCCGAAAAATGTCATGTCTGCGCACTATTTGATCATACTTGGTATCCTGTGATGATTCCTTCCGACTGCAGACCTACTGTTCCGTAGTCCACTGAGAATCCGAAATTGCACCTCTCTTCATCCTGTCGTTTATTTTCTTGCGTTTACCTTAGCTCGATGTCACACCTGCTTCTAAATGAAAATATACTTCATCTGTGAATGTACTCTGGGTCTATAATGAATTCACCATGTCATTTATTCCTCCGCCCTTTTCTCTCGATCATTTGCCGAGTGCTTTTCTGAATAAAACAATCCTGTTCGCGAAATGATTCTGTCGCAGCTCTATCATTCGGATACCACAAAAAACAGTATTCAAAATATGTATTACCTGAAGGAGTGTATGGATAACTTTCTCTCTCTCTCTCTCTCTCTCTCTCTCTCTCTCTCTCTCTCTCTCTCTCACACACACACACACACACACACACACACACACACACACACACACACACACACACACACAATTCTAATTTGCAATGTAATCCTTTTAGAATATATTATTTACTTATCTAATATTTTCCTAGAGAAAAAACATTATTATGGAATTTAACATTTCATTGATAGAAAAAGACAAGTGTAAGACATCATGATTTGCGAGGATTTATTCCTATTTGTAGCATTGCAAGCGTATTCAAGCAATATGACTCCAGTTACAGCGGGAAACAATTTCTTCTGGAGTCTTCACTTTATCTGAACAGGGAAACACATGTGTACAAAGAAGCATTCTGAATACACGACAACTGCTTCAGCATCTCGTACTCCACAATGTGCATACAGAAAACCGTTTGCAGGGAAGAACCACCATTTGCTGTTGTCACACTAGGCAGTACATATATTATGCGCTTCATTCACAAGTGTTTGTGCCACATTATTATAGTGACTTTCTCTGCTCGTGATCATTGCCTTCTGCGCATGGAGGATTTCGCTGAGGCGACAGACTTGTACTTCAATTACAGAACAAGGCGGGGAAGGACGCGCTTTAAAGCACAGCGTGGAAAGAGAAACGCACAGAATATCATTGAAACACTTGGAATTCGGACTACGTTTCTCAATATAACGCATACGTTTAAGCCTATATATGTGTGCATGACAACATGATCATTAGTGTTAGCAATATCTCACTTGAAAGAAAATAACAGATGAATCACAGATAAAGCAAGCTTGAATAGTGTAGACAAAGAAGTCCTGCCAGTTCCACAGCTCTAGTGACTGCAGTCATCTGAGGCGTGTTCAGGAAAAGGAATCCTGAGCTCGATAAAAGTTGTAAGGAATGACATTTCCCTTTGGCAAAGTACAATTTCGGCTACACTTGAGTACTTATAATCACAGTCGCAAGAAAACAAGATGCCTAATATGTGGTGAGGACCAGGGGCACGTTCCCAAACACATAATCTGCTAATCAAAGGGAATCAAGGAGCGTTTCCGGGCCTTTTCAAAGTGATCGCTGTACTCATACAGGAGTCGGTATCAACATTGCTGTACTCATACAGGAGTCGGTATCAACATTGCTGTACTCATATAGGAGTCGGTATCAACATTGCTGTACTCATACAGGAGTCGGTATCAACATTGCTGTACTCATACAGGAGTCGGTATCAAAATTGGGATTAAAAAAGCAGGCAGTATCTGGTTTTGGAAAGAGATTTGTTACAAGATTTCACTGATTCCACGTTGCTTACGATTACAATGATTCATTTATTAACAAAACCTGGAAACGCCCGCCCGATTTCTTTTGATTTCAAATCATAGTTCTGTGGAACGCGCCTGCGGTCGCAGCCGAAGACTTCAAGTGTCTTTGATCGGGGAGATCCACAGGGTCACATGACTGAGCAATTTGTGTATTCCCATTTTACTCCAACGTTTTAACACAAACGAGTTAATTTGGTAAATCAAACCTGACAACAGACCCAGGTGACAAGGCTAGAAAAGGACATCTATACATTGAAGTAAGTGACAAAAGATGTAGAAAAGGACATCTAGACACTGTAATAGGCGACAAAAGGCTAGAAACGGACATCTAGACACTGTACATATATTAGGTGAAGAAAGGTCTAGAAAATAACATGTAGACACTGTAATAGGTAACACCATGTACATAGAAAAGGACATCTAGACATTGCAATAGGTATCAGAAGGTATAAAAAGGGACATCTAGACCCTGTAGAAGGTTACAAAAGGTCTGATAAAAAAACATCTAGGTTATCTATGATAGAACGAATTTCATCTTCCTAACGCAAACACAATGAAGGACCAAATACGCTTCTCACATTGAATACTTCTTCTTTAGCAATCTAGACAGAACACAACTCATCGGTCACAACAAACGTGCTGTCCATGAGAAAATTAGCCATCTT
>JAWQFJ010000900.1:112500-142500 GCA_034096865.1 Theodoxus fluviatilis | reverse complement strand
AGGAGGGGGAGGAGGAACAGGAGGGGGAGGAGGAAAAGGAGGGGGAGGAGGAACAGGAGGGAGAGGTGGAACAGAAGGGGGAGGAGGAACAGGAGGGGGAGGAGGAACAGGAAGGGGAGGAGGAACAGGAGGGGGAGGAGGAACAGGAGGGGGAGGAGGACCACGAGGGGGAGGAGGAACACGAGGGGGAGGAGGAACACGAGGGGGGGGGGGGGCAGGAACACGAGGAGGGGGAGGGGGAGGAATAGGAGCTGGAGGAGGAGGATGAGGGTAAGGGGAGGGATGTACGGAGAAGGAGGATGAGGAGGAAGAGGAGCAGGAGGAGCCGGAGGAGGAGGAGCAGCAGGAGGAGCCGAAGGAGGAGGAGGAATCGGAGGAGGAAGAGGTGAAGGCGGAGGAGAAGGAGGAGGACGAGGAGGAGGAAGAGGGAGAAGGAGGAGGAAGAGGAGGAAAAGAAGGATCAGGATCTGGATCTCAGCTGAGTGGGAACTAGGGAGGAGGCGAGCAAGGTAGCGGGCAAAGCCCGCTATCATACTTTTCAATTCTTCTCTCTCCCTCTTTATTTGTCAGTGTACCATCTGGACAGTTGGTCGTGTTTTCCCATAGTGCCATATAGCAGGTGTGGCGGAGGTAGAAGGCGAAGCACACGGTTATATACCTTTCAGCATCCTGATAACTTATCTAGAAACTATGAAAATAAAATAAAAAGCACCACAATAAAGAAAACTAAGAAAAAACTCCTGAGAATGTTAGTGGTTGTGGATGTGAAGGGCTATGCTTCATTGAGCACTACATTCTAATTACTCGATTAGCGAGAGAAATTAGTTACCAAGACGTCCATGTTCAAAGACGTTGACAGCTACCTCAAAATGCTTGCTACGTTTATATAACTCAACTCTCACATGACTATATTTTCAATATGATCGAGTGCATACATGCAAGACAAACTGCAACATGTGATCCGCGCATTTACCCGCCATTCCTCTCTCAGGTCCAGATTTCAAACTGGATTTGTTCCACTGCGGGCCGCGATGCTACGTGAAGAAAGACCACATGAGTCTCAGCAATGCGAGTCGCCCCCTCTGCCAGGACAAGCGCAGATCCCATGGCTTCCATTTCCACGGCACGTGCGGCACAGCAGCCTTGACGGGGAAGACCTCCTTCTGGCAGGTGTGCAGGACGCCTTCATGGCGGGAGGCGTTAGCGAGGGCGGAGTGGGGGCTTCCAGCTCGGGGGACGTCAGGGGCGAAAGGTTTTTTCTGAACCGATCGTGGATCAGAATAGGCCCACTACGTCTCCCAATCCGATTCGTCAACGGCTAATAACTAGAGAAATCGAGACTTGCACTTGCTGTAATCCGCCCTTGCGACTTTCGTTCTTTGCCTACAAAGGCTGATGGGTCACAAAACTCAATCCTCTCATGCATTCACTCATTCATTTGTTTGTTCATTCATTCGTTCGTTAATGACCAATTTATATCGGCTGTTGTGTTGTTACTTCAAGTTCGCCTTCATAACTGCATGCCTTGCTAGCTGGGTGGTGGACTGGCTGGCCGGTTTTCTTTGCTTGAATTTCATTCTACCTGTTTCTCCACTCGCTCGTGTGTCTTCTTTGCACGCGTCTTTCTGCCAGCCTGTCAGCCTGTCTGGCCTAGTCTCATACTTGACAAGCTGTCACTCTCCCTGATAGTCGGAGCTGTGGATGTTTTCGTGTGAAATCATGAAATCATTTGTGTTTTGCCTATAGCAAAAAAGCAAGCAACAAATGTAATACTTTTAAATATCATCGCATGTCACACGGCAGTATCATTCACAAATATTTCTTGCGGACTGTCCCAAACCTGTGACAGTCAGCGACTCAGATGAGCAAGACCGTACACGTCAAATGCACTTTTTTCCTTCCATAGTTTGGTCAGGATATACACAGTGTCTACTTTATTTGTATATCCACTTTTAAAAGGCAACAGACGACCACCATAGCACATCAGCATCCAAATGAAAGAACAGTCCAATGTCACCCTCTCCGACAAAACAAGGGGCTCTGTTAGGCAAGAAACCTCGAGAGAATCTCGAGGGCTAGGCGTTGCCTACGTCGTCTTGCTCACAAGGAGGCACTCGTTGTGAAGGAGGGTGGCCGAGGTTGCTCCCGAGGACCCTCGCTGCGTCTTGCTGCAGAGGCCCGGATGAACCAAAATGGCATAGACCGCGCAAATTGGGTTGTTGCTGATAGACGGCAATGCCTGTAATGTGCTTCTGTGAGTCCGAGAATAGAAAAGTGTACGTGCACGGAAGTATTTGCTGTTCGAGAGTTCATTTGTATATTTTGAAGAGTAAGTGTATAGGTTATTTCTTAACATACACTGCCGAAATGTTTTTAATCGTTTGCAAACACGAAACGCCGTACACGTACACTCTATGACTTATGTCCCTTGAATTGATTGAAATGCATGGAAGCACAACATTTTCGACAAAACTGTCTGGAATTGAACTCGGGTTGCTTTTTGTTTAGTTGAAAAAGTTCCCGTGCCATTCGATTAGGACACAATGGTGTGTTGTATCAAGTGAAAAGCTGCTGTGATGTCTGATATCGTCAGTTATTTCGCCTATCGGCAACATCTTCATCGACGTTTCACGCCAGGACGCAGCCATGTTCTCTCGGACTTTCGCCTTGCCAATTGATGATTGGCCATTTCTTAAACGTCTTTGCTCGACCTCGGCTAGCCCTCGAGGCGAGCCACTTGCCTAACAAACGCGTCCATGATCTCAACCTAATCAACCTAGCAGACAAACCAAAAGAGAAATATCCAGGGAAAAAAACAACAATTGCCCCGTCGCCCACCCCCACTGTCCACCATCCCCCACCCCCCCACCTCCTCCCACATCCACCGTCCACCCTCTCCTCCCATCCCCACGGCCCATCCCCTTCTTCCACCTCCGCCCGAATCATCAATTGACTAACCCAACAACTCACCGACCTACCAACGAACTCCCTGACCCCTTGAACGACAGGCCGACGCACCAACAGACTCACAAACAAAAACAAACGAACGGACGGACGGACGAACGAACGAACGAACGAATAGCCTTCCCCACAGGTTCACCTCCAATGTTTTCTCTCTGCTTGCAGGCGACGTGCGTCATCGTGCCCACGCCCACGACCAAGACGCAGATCACGCTGTGCGAGGTGGGCGTGGCCACCAAGGAGGCGCTGCACTCGTGCGATGTGGCGCTGACGCCCACCCCGCAGAGCGCGCTGACGGTCAAGCTGTACCAGACGGTGGACAAGCTCATGGCGCTCATCTACCACAGCAGCCACTGCGTGGCCGACACGCCGCTGTGCAAGTCCTCCCCGACGCAGCTAATCCACGAGACTATTGGCTTCGCGCTGGACACTGTCCACCAGCGCCTATGCGTCATCAACGTCAAAGACAGCAGCGTGCTATGCGACTGCCCCGTTGACACGACTGACCCCTTGTGGCCGATGGTCAGTGTGGTGCCGATTGCCTACTGCAGTGCCGAGGTCACGCTCACGCTGCATACTGGAAAGCATATCAGCCTCACGTCCAGCATTGTGGCTCTACTAGACAACCTCATGGGGAAGTGACTCGCTTCGACTGTGACCTTAGTCTCTGGACGAACTAGGAGTCAGACTGTCTCTCAAGGCTGAGCTCCCATGTCGATGCTGGAGAGCATTACCTTTCAGAGATCTTGTTCGCTCTTTGAGTAATAATGGACCTGATGTCGAAACCTTTTGCTCTCCAAGTCATAGAATTAGCACTCGGCTATGAAAACAATCGACTGAGAAAACTTTGACTCAATCCAGAGCATCCATTTCGAGAGTCGCACACAGACATGGCAGCTCGCTGTGATTCTTTCTTTACTTGCAATTGGCAAAGACAAGATGTGTCTGCATTCAGTGCTTTGTCCTCGGAAATAAGCGGAGTTGCACATGTAATTTATCTTTCTGCTCTCGATTGCAAAACGTTTGGTACAAAAATAGTTTAATTGAGTGAATCTGATTTATTATGCAAAGAATTAATGAATACCACTGTCTTTTGTAGCATTAACATTTCACCGGAAAAAAACTCTGACAATGAGTGGGAGGTCACAGGTTCGTCTCTGCTCAAGGCTTTGCAACTTTTCAGCCTCCAGCTGTGTTCCAGGCACTTGATTGGGATATTCATCGAAGGAAAACGTACCGGGTGATTCGTCACGGAAACGGGTTACAAACACGTCACCACTTGCAACATTTTGTAACACCCTTATTGCACGGAGAGGTAACCTAGAAGACCTAAAATTTTCAGTCATAAGCTGAAAAGTGGGCGAACGAAAAGTAATACTCCTGTACTAAAAATATTTGAACTCATACCAGTGCGCATTACATGAAGGTTGTGATAGGAAAAGATGTTTGAAATAAGTTCGAACATTTGGCGCTAACGTACAACAACGTACTCCATGATTATGATGTGAGAGGTCTGAGACTTTCTAGCATCTACTTGTCAGTCAATTATTCATCGTTGGATCGTCACATCATCTCCGTGCTTGTAATGCAAACTTTGCTTGCGATAAAAACGTTTGCGCTGGTAAATAGTATACGTTGACTATCTCAGATTTAGGCAAAACCAAGGTTGATAATTCAAATTGCCAAGGGGTTTGCATTGTGCCAAAACCACCTGCTGGGCAAACATCTGTACTTCACTAGGAAATCTCAATACGTGTCGTTGCATCCATGAAACCAGAATTAAAAGTGTAGCATTTGTATGATATAAATGTAAGTTATAGAGTAGTCTACGACTGATATCACAAAGAAGAAAGAAAACTTCCGTGGGGAAAAATTAACTCTCATTGACCTCTCGATAAGAAAATACGCGTCAGACAACACGCTGTCTGTGGAGAGGACGCTGCAATCCTAGTTTCCCTGAAAACAGTAGTTACAATTTTGAGTATGTGGACTTTCTGACTTGCAAATGTCAGTTATCCTACCTTCTTTGTTGTACCCAAACTATTTGTTCACACACACAACAACTGCCTGAATCATTCCTCAATCTCAATCCCAAACCCAACGCTTCAACCCCCAATTTCTGTTTGTCTGTCTGTTCGTCTGTCTGTCTGTCCGTCTGTCTGTCTGTCTGTCTGTCTGTCTGTCTGTCTGTCTGTGTGTCTGTCTGCGTGTCTGTGTGTCTGTCTGTGTGTCTGTGTGTCTGTCTGTGTGTCTGTCTGTCTCTCTGTCTGTCTGTCTCTCTGTTTCTCTGTCTCACTCTCTCTATATCACACACACACACACACACACACACACACACACACACACACACACACACGAGCACACACATTTCATCTTCTTCATTCTGTTCCTCCTCCTCCTCCTCCCTCCTCCTTCTTCCTCCCTCCTCCTCCTCCTCCCTCCTCCTTCTCCCTCCTCCCTCCTCCTCCTCCTCCTCCTCCTCCTCCTCCTCCTCCTCCTCCTCCTCCTCCTCCTCCTCCTCCTCCTCCTCCTCCTCCTCCTCCTCCTCCTCCCTCCTCCTCCTCCTCCTCTTTCTTTCCTCATCTTATTTCTTTCTTTTCTCCTCCTCCTCCTCTTTCTTTCTTCTTCCTCCTCCTCTTTCTTTTCTCCTTTCTTTCTCCTTCCATTTTCCTTCCTTCTTCCTCCTTATTCCTTCCTTCCTCCTCCTTCCTCCTTTTGCTTTCTTCCTCCTTCTTCTTCCCCCCTCCTTCTTCTTCCTCCTTCCTCTTGTTCCTTCTTTCCCCTCATCCTCCTTCTCCAGCTCCTTCCTCCTCCTATATCTTCCTCCGTCCTCCGCGTCCACCTCCTTCCTCCTCGTCCTTCTTCCTCTTTTTTCCTCCTCCTTCCTCCTCCTCCGCGTCCACTTCCTCCCCCGCGTCCACTTTCTCCTTCTCCGCGTCCACTTCCTCCCCCGCGTCCACTTTCTCCTCCGCGTCCACCTCCTTCCTCCTCGTCCTTCTTCCTCTTTTTTCCTCCTCCTTCCTCCTCCTCCGCGTCCACTTCCTCCCCCGCGTCCACTTTCTCCTCCTCCGCGTCCACTTCCTCCCCCGGGTCCACTTTCTCCTCCGCATCCACCTCCTCCTCCGCGTCTATCTCCTTTGCGTCCACCTCTTCCTCCTGTTCCAGCTCCTCCTGCTCCTCCTCTTGCTTTTCTTCTCCTCCTGCTCCTGCTTCTGCTTCTTCTTCGTCTGTTCCTCCTTCTCTTCCTTCCTCACTCTTGCTACTCCTCCTCCTGCTTATGTTTCTCCTCATTTTCCTCCTCTTCTTGCTCCTCCTACTTCTTTTGCTCTTCCTCCTCCTCATGTGTCTTCTCCTCTTGCTCCTCTTCCTCTTCTTGTTTCTCTTTTACCTGCTCCTCCTCCTCCTTCTGCTGCTCCTGCTACTTTTCTTCCTCTTCCTCCTCTCCCTCCTCCTCCTGCTCCTCGTCCTGCTCATCATCCTCCTCCTCCTGCTCCCCCTGCTCCTCCTCCTCCTCCTGCTCCTCCTCCTGCTGCTGCTGCTCCTCCCCCTGCTGCTGCTGCTGCTTCTGCCGCTGCTTCTTCTCCTGCTGCTGCTGCTACTGCTCCTCCTCCTCCTCCTATCTATGCATGGGTTTCTATTGTCAGATCCATGGTATTGGCTTTTTGTTGCCATTTACAAGTAATGAATAGAGCAAAATTCTCAAATCCTCCCAGCGTGATTCTAAATTTGGGTACACTTCGTGCACCAACGCAATAGAAAGAATAGACTATTTTTGACTCACATGCGAAGCAAAGGTGAGTCTATGTACTCACCCTTTTCGTCCGTCCGGGCGTCCGGGCGTCCGAAAACTTTAACGTTGGATTTTTCTCAGAGACTATTAAGTCTATCAATACCAAATGTGGCATGATGGTGTATGATGACAAGGCCTCAAAAAACATACATGGTGACTTAACCTTGCTTCAAGGTCAAGGTCGCAGGGGCCATAAATGTTGTCTAAAAAACAGTCATTTTTCACATTTTCTCAATTTTCTCTGACGTTTTTTAAATTGGATACCTCATTTATATATGGTATATAGGGCAACGTAATCCCTATCTTTTGATACCAGTTTGGTTGATTTTGCTTCAAGGGCAAGGTCACAGAATCTCTTCAAAATTGGATTGTATACATATTTTGAAGTGACCTTGACCCTGAACTATGGAAGATAACTGTTCCAAGCTTCATAACATTGTAGTACACATGATATACTTTCATCATGAGACACATTTGGTCACATATCATCAAGGTCAAGGTCACTTTGATCCTTATGAAATGTGACCAAAATGGGGTAGTGAACCACTAAAAGTGACCATATCTCATGGTAGAAAGTGCCAATAAGCACCATTGTGCTTCCTATGTCTTGAATTAACAGCTTTGTGTTGCATGACCTTGGATGACCTTGACCTTGGGTCAAGGTCACATGTATTTTGGTAGGAAAAATGTGTAAAGCATTTCTTAGTGTATGATGTCATTGGTAGGTTTAGTTGTTTGACCTTGACCTTGAAGGTCACCTGAAGGTGACCTTGAAGGTCACCTGAAGGTCAAGGTCATATAAAGGTCAAGGTCAATCATGTGAGTCGTATGGGCTTTGCCCTTCTTGTTATATGTATTTTCTGCAGAAAAGACTTTCCTCAAACACTGCCAGCTGTGTTGCTTTATCCGCGACAGTTGCCCTGAAAGTTTTCAAAAAGACAGCTCAACTTGCAATATATACGGTGACTTTCGATTTCTCAGTAATTGTCTTGAGAATTCCTTAGAAAAGTGTTTGAAATTATTAATTGGGTCATTACCACCATAGACAATGTCAGTCTCAGGTTAATGTTCACAACTTCCCGTTTAAATCACCCTGTACTTAGGTAAATATAGTATCCCTGGGTCTAAGCTTTGATCATTTATGATGTACGGATGCCTAACAGGATGAATGGATGTTGTATTCACTTATCCAGTAGTGATCACTCCATTGCTCAGTGATTCAACTCCGGCGTGACTGGCAAAGTCAAACGTTCTGTTTGACGGAAAAATCGGTACACGAGTTTGATTATATGTTTGATAAAAGTTATTTGTCGAATACCCATGCGACTGACGAAAAGGCTCCCCACCCCACCCCCACCTTACCCCCTTCAATATTCCATTAATATTAGTTAATAAAACATTACCATAAATGGCAATGTGCATAACAGAAACATTTTGTTTTCTATACATTTTTATTCTCTTCTTAGTATGATCACACCATACTTAAATTCCAATAAATTTATATCCGTTTTCAAATGTTCATTAGAAAAGCTACTAATTTGAAAATGACGTAAACACTTTTTACTGCTGTACGGCAGTCGTTTTTTCTCTCTCTCTCTGTCCAACATTTGTTCCGTGTCACGTTGAAACACTAAGAACAACCTCGTGACCTGCTCTAGTAGCATTGCATTTCTTATCAAGCTTTACTTTCACATGCAACAATCCAAGAATCACATTCTGATCTTCAATTAACTCACATTCCTAGACATACGAAACACATTCAAAGAGAACCCCAACAGTACCTTATATGGATTTAGGAAGTGACACAATGTGTGAGTGGACTAATTTTCAAAAACCATGTGACAAAAAGAAAATAACCAAATGCCAATCATATGAGAGGTATCTTCACAGTTGCTCCATTCACAACACATGTTCACTTCTATATACTCCGCAGATGACAGTAACGTCCGAAGCAAAACAGCGAAGTTGCTGGGGGTAGAGGGACATACATTATAGTTAATATATACACTTCTTAAAACGAAGCGTCTTGTACAAAGTTCCATGCATCTTCCCACAAATGTTATCCTTTATTTGCGGTCATGCATAACGCGTTTCTCCCCATTTCAATTTCTCACATGATAAGGTTATTACAGAAAATATAATACTGCTAGTAGAATGAAAATCGCTGCGTACATTTTATTCTAGCATCAAGGCATCTGAAACGGAGGTTTGTCTTACCACTTCACAAAGACAAACCCAGACTTTGAGTGACCTTTGGAAGTTTGTGCATAAGTCAATCGCAAACCAGAAAGAATGAAGCATCCAGATATTAAGTTAACGGCATTGGAGCATGCTGACACAGCCTAACGGCCAAAGCAGAACATAGTCCAAAACCTTGGCAAAGTGAGAGCTCAACAGCTGCAGATGAAATTGTGCATGACGCTGGCCAGATTTCGCGTCATCTTGATTTCCTGGCCCGTCTGCAGCATCACCCTGACATCGGCTCCAGTGGAGTCCTTGCTGTGCATCACGTTGATGAAGGGGTACACAGCGTCCACCGTCTCCGCAGGACATTCGCAGAGGATTCGGCAGGTGCTGACGTCGATGACGATGAAGCGCTTTTTGGTGCAGTCCAACAAGAAGCCGAGGTTCACCTCCACGCTATCTTTGCCGGCGCTTTGAGCGAGCTTGGCGTGCACTAACATTTCGTTCCTGTAGTGGGCTCTGGCACAGATGCTGCCTTGCTTCTTGTACAGGCGGGCAGCCAGGACGAAACTGTCGCACGGCGCCACGGTGTCCACGGCGCTCTGCATCGCCTTTTCCGTCGCCGCGCCCACCTCTACCAAGGTGCTACCCTCAGGGGTGAGGGGCGACAGGTTGATCTTGCAGCTGGTCTGCCAGAAGCACGTCTGGTTCGGCAAAGGGCTTGTCACGCACGTGCCGTTGAACTTGAAAGCGTTGTTCCTAGACGTCTGGTTGAAGACGTTGCGAGAATGGTTGCTGATGCAGCCGCCGTCTTCCTCCAGCGTGCAGCGAGGGCTGCATCGACTCAGGTCCAGGGCGAACACAGGACCTACAACATCGGCAGACCTTAGTCGCCCGGATGCCAAGCTTGTAAACCTGTATCAAACAATAGCTTTCGTGCAGTTATGTTTCCTTGTTCGGGTTGAGATAACGTAGATCCATACAGCTCGTTCTGTACAGATCAATTTAATTAGCCACCATTCTGGTTGCTAAATACGATCATAGTGCCAGACTTACCGTATTTGTGGAGGCATTTATAAATCACAATGTAGATAAGGAGTCTTTAATGAGACGTGGTAATTGCTGATCATCAACAGCGGTGCCCCTGATTGAACGAACTCCAGAAATACGTCGTCAAACTCGATGCTCAAGCTCAGGTCGTCTCTACCTACCTAGGCCTGTCTTGGAGTTACTCGAGCAAAAAAAGGCTTTATGTCGTCAGACGCCTTGCAAGCACTGCAGTTGCTTCCTCAACAATTCTCGAGTGCGACCGCTCAGAACGAGTAATGCACTTTACTTGTATGACTTCCTTGAGGAGCATTATACGCAGTTCATTAATGACAACATTAATTAAATGCGAGCAAAATAACAAAATTGTATGTTCCTTATGCAGAGATAAATCTGTTTTGATTTTGTACGCTGTAAATACCTCCAGTGCGTTTGTGTTTTTTGATATGTTTCTCCCAAGCACTTCGCATGCAATACAATGAACGTATTAGATCAGTCTGTACACGCTCCAGCCACAGCGTACCTCAAAACGTTTCTGGATACTCGTAAACTTCCTTGGACGGACGCGTATTGGTACCACTGATAAGACGGCACAAGAAAAAAATTGAAGCGCCGTTCCACTGCACACCGACGAGCAGAAATAATAAAAGCGCAAACTATTTTTCTGCCAAAAAGTCTTAAAAGTCCTTTTTTCGACGCAGGAGGCTTTCCCTTTTAGCACCGTAGTGTCAACGATCCCAGATCGTAGACAATCCCTGTTTTCATGATCCGTATAGGTACTGTCACAAGGCGAAAGTCAACGGCCAACGTTTACTTACACGTGATGCGCAGGTTGTTGGGCGTCGCTCCAGCAAGCCCACGCTGGTGTATCTTGGCAGACTGAGAAGGCAGCGGCTCATACGTGCAAGCAACCGGCGCCTCCCCTTGATCTTGAGGAGGCGCTGCAAAGTCAACGACCAGTGTCCAGGGATTGAACAGGGGAACGCAGACTTCTGTCTAGAAAACGCCTACATGTTTGCTCGTACCAAAAGCTAAACTGTTACCTTCGCCGGCGTCATTTCACCAACAAAAATAAAAGTGCTGTACAATGTGCATGTTGCATATGTCTGAAATACATGTAACGTTACAAGGGTTGGAAAATGTCGGTACTCATCATATCTAAATGCGGAAATGTGTGGGGGATGGCATCTAAATAGAGGGATGCTGTGTGAGGAATGGCATATAAACATAAGACGCTGGTATGGAGAACGGAAATTAGATAGAGGGATGCTGGTGTGGGGTATGGCATATGAACGTAGGACGCTGGTATGGAGTACGGAAACATTGAGGGATGCTGGTGTGGGGTATAGCATGTGAACGTAGCATGCTGGTAGAGAGTACGGGAATTAGTTAGAGGGATGCTGGTGTGGGGTATGGCATTTAGATAGAGGGATGCTGGTGTGGGAAATGGCATGTAAACATAGGGCGCTGGTATTGAGTACGGAAATTAAATAGAGGGATGCTGGTGTTTTAGGGGGTGGCATATAAATATAGGGATGCTGGTGTGTGAAATGGCATTCCAATAGAGGGAGGCCCTAGAGGGAGAGGGGATGGGGGGAGAGGGGGAGGGGGAGGGGAGAGGGGGGAGGGGAATTAAATAGAGGGTTGCTGGGATTGGGCATGGCGTGTAGATGTTGGTGTGTATAATCGCACATTACCTATTCTGACAAAGTTCTTGATCATATATTTCAGTTCCGACATCTTGTCCGTGATTATCTGAAGAAATAGAACGAATCTCTATATATATTTTCGCTGTCTGTGTGTCTGTGTGTCTGTGTGTGTGTGTGTGTGTGTGTGTGTGACACTTATACGTTTCCACAGTTTTATTCCGATCGACTTGAAATTTGGTATGGGGTTAGGTGTGGACCGGGGTCAGGTCAACGTGGGGTTAAAAAAATGGTGTTGCCATGGTAACCGGAAGTGGGCACAAACAAGATGGCCGCCGAAAACTCAAAGTGCTCCAATTTGACCGAAATTTGGTGTGTAGGTAGGTATAGTCAGATGATGAAGATCTGTCCAAAAAAAATTTGGTTGTCATGGTTACGTCACGAGAAAAACAAGATGGCGGCTGAAGAATTTGGACGACTGTGTCGAAGGCGGCGAAGCCGCCTGAGACACAGGAGTTCCCATCCACTTAAAACTTGGAAATGGGGTTAGGTGTGGGCCAGGGTCAGGTCATGGTGGGATTTTTAAAAATGGCGTTGCCATGGTAACCGGAAGTGGGCACAAACAAGATGGCCGCTGAAAACTCAAAGTGCCCCGATTTGTCTGAAATTTGGTGTGTAGCTTGGTAAAGTCAGATGATGAAGATCTGTGAACCAATTTTTTGGTTACCATGGTTACGTCACGAGAAAAACAAAATGGCGGGTGAGTAAACAATGGACGACTGTGTCGAAGGCGGCAAAGCCGCCTGAGACACAGGAGTTCCCATCGACTTAAAACTTGGTATGGAGTTAAATGTGGACCGTGGTCAGGTCATGATGGGGTTAAAAAAAAAGGTGTCGCCATGGTAACCGGAAGTGGGCACAAACAAGATGGCCGCCGAAAACTCAAAGTGCTCCGATTTGACTGAAATTTGGTGTATGTGTAGGTAAAGTCAAATGATGAAGATCTGTGAACACATTTTTGGTTATGGTTACGTAATTAGAAAAACAAAATGGCGGCTGACGAATTTGGATTTGTATGTGGCTTTGACGCTTTGCGCATTGCCTGGCCGCGAAGCGGCTAGTGTAACTATAAGTATACAATGTGTAGAGTGGATCGTTTCTATGATCTATTAAATTACATCTTATGTATTTGGTAATGTATTTCAACATAAACATCAATTTGCCTTCATGGTGCTCTGCGGAGTCACTGTGATTTTTCATGGAAGTGGGATCTGGACTTAAACTATTGTTAATAGGATAACGGAAAACAATGTTTCTATGCTTTATCACCTCTAAAACACTTTGTGTACACACACGCGCGCGCGCGCGCGTGAGCTGTCCTACTTCCTCAGCCGGAAGTTTGCAGTCAAAGTCTTTCGGCGCCTGCTTCATCACCAACGGCACATATGGTCCCTAATGTTTCTAATAGCAACATCAAGGGACAATTCTCACGTTTATGACTAAAAGACTTAAACTGGAGTAGAGGGATGTCACAACCCATCACCTATTCTCCGCATCCAGACGAACGCATTGGAAAAGAGCGTCAGCAGGGTTGCCCAACTTTTATGCGTAAAGGCGTACTTAATATCGGTGTATTCCATGCGAGTAGTTAAGATAAAAGCACACCTGCCTTCTCACACATGGACAGCCGCGCGCACCTTTGGGGTAGCAGATGACGGAAAGACAAGTGTGTGCCTTGCAGTCACCACAGATGAAACATTGAACACTAAGGGTAAAACAACTTCAGTACAACGAGGCAGTAATAGTTTGACCACATATCACGGAGCAAAACCGAGCCACAGCCCCCTTCAGTGGGTAGGAGACTGGTTGTCGATTTTGATATCTTTATTGTTAAAATATTATATGTGGCCATCTTTTTAAACAAAACCTGAAGATACGAGTCAAGCTGCAGCTTATGTAATGGTTTTAAAATTTTAGTGAGAGTAGTACCTTGATAGTAACAAAGGTTACTCAAACTGTCATAATTTGAGCTGTCACAATTTTTCAAAACTATAATTTTCCGGATGCAAGATTCAGTTACATACATCTTAATAACAAATCATCCTATTCAAAAACGATTTTCACCATCTTAAAGGACATGACATATTCGTGTTGAAATATTACAGAACTCTTATTCGACTGAGGACAAAATGCAACTCAATCGTGACGTGGGTTCCCATACACGCAAACAGACTGAATATTATCCATTTTTGTTCGGTACCAGTGCCCTATAGAACCGCTTTTCACAACCATCGGTCGATGCTTACCTTGAATTCAAGCGCCTTGAACTGGAGACTGGCCGAGAACTGCGACAGGTCGGCCGCGGTCGCATCGATCCCTGGTTTCTGGAGGAGGATCTGTGGCGCCAGGTTGAGCTCCAGCAGTCTGGCCACGTAGTCCGCCACCGTCTCTGTCCCTGCACACAGATGACGCAGCTGGGACGTCTGCTGGTCCAGGCGCGTGCGAACGATGGTTGCCTGCTGTCGCAGCTCGGCCAGCATCTCGCCCTTCCTGGCGCCCAGCATCTCGGCAAGCTCGGCGAAGATTTTCTTCACCCGCCTCTCTCCATCCTCCAGGTGGATCTCCAGGGCCTGGTGCGTGGCCTCGGCGTCCGACTCTTTGCTCCTCAGCGTGACGCGCAAAGCGTTTAGCTGTGCGCCGGCGTTCATGAGCTGGGGAAGGAGGGCCATGGAATGAGGGGCCGATTGATGCTTCAGCTCATCTTATACGCACGCGATGTTTGCTTTTTGATGTCAGTGTCAGGAAGGGAGTTGGTGGTAGGAAGATGGGTTTAGAAACTTCTTTAGATGAAAGTACATGATGAAGCTGATTTATGCCACATTTAATGAAAAAATGACAGCTCCAATAGACAGGTTTCGGTAAGGTAAGGTAATAAACACACTTTGATAACACTAAAAACTCGCTTACAAACGTTATATGAGCTATGTGATCTGAAACAGACGATGATTACATTATAATTGCGTAGGCTCTGTGGCCGAGTGGACAGAGCGCTCGGCCCGCAGTGTGGTTGCGGCGTTCGAAACAGCGTGGTTCCCAGAGTGGTATACTCAAGCAAGGATGTTAATAACTCATATTGCTTCTCCCCGAGACCCAGTAGTAACAAGAGGGGCAAAGCCCATACGACTCACATGATTGACCTTGACCTTTACATGACCTTGCCCTTCAGGTGCCCCTCAAGGTCAAGGTCAAACAACTAAACCTAGCAATGACATCATACACTAAGAAATGCTTTACACATTTTTCTACCAAAATACATGTGACCTTGACCCAAGGTCAAGGTCATCCAAGGTCATGCAGCACAAAGCTGTTAATTCAAGACATAGGAAGCACAATGGTGCTTATTGGCACTTTCTACCATGAGATATGGTCACTTTTAGTGGTTCACTACCCCATTTTGGTCACATTTCATAAGGGTCAAAGTGACCTTGACCTTGATGATATGTGGCCAAATGTGTCTCATGATGAAAGTATATCATGTGTACTACAATGTTATGAAGTTTGGAACAGTTATCTTCCATAGTTCAGGGGCAAGGTCGCTTCAAAATATGTATACAATCCATCTTTGAAGAGCTCCTGTGACCTTGACCTTGAAGCAAGGTCAACCAAACTGGTATCAAAAGATAGGGATTACGTTGCCCTATATACCAGATATAGGTCAGGTATCCAATCTCAAAAACATTAGAGAAATTTAAGAAAATGTGAAAAATGGCTGTTTTTAGACAACATTTATGGTCCCTGCGACCTTGACCTTGAAGCAAGGTCAAGTCACTATGTGGTTTTTTTTAGACCTTGTCATCATACACCATCATGCCACATTTGGTATTGATAGACTTAATAGTCTCCGAGAAAAATCCAACGTTAAAGTTTTCGGACGCCCGGACGCCCGGACGCCCGGACGGACGAAAGGGGTGAGTACATAGACTCACTTTTGCTTCGCATGTGAGTCAAAAACCGGTACCTGTCAGGGCCCCGTATCACCCTGTAGTGCGATAAACCATTGCATGCTGCCAGGCGCCTGAATAGGGTTGGAATACTACCCAGGGAATGGAGTTGATGTCGGGTCCTGATTGTGTGCACTCTCTCTGTCTGTTACTGGTATTTGTCGCCAGGTGCCAGTGAAGGACTAATCAAGCGGCCTAGTGATCAGGGAATAAAGTGTACAGAGATTTGACACCTATAACTGCATGGTATGTCGCCATATAAAATCACACCTTTACCTTTATATGTCTGTCTATAGCTTACATCTGAACGTGAAAATGCTGGTGAGCGCAGTGGCGTAAATGATTTCATTATCATAATTGATGGAGGATACAGACGCATAACAAAGCTGAACATGAATTTTTGCTTCACCAATTGAAAACGTAAAAAATCTTAGATGAACGCTTTTGACAGTGAAACTCTTCCAATGTTATGCACGCTACAGCGCTGCGGCGGGGTTTCCCGCAAGAAAGGAACCAAAAGCGTGTAAACTCACTTCCTTCTTCTTTTCTTTCAGGATGTTGCTCAGCACAACCACGTTGGTGCAGCCCCTGTGCAGATCCAGGGCACAGGCGGGGCAGACGAGGACTCGGCAGCTGCTGCAGAAGTAGTCCATGCTCTTGTCGGGGTGGAGACTGCACTTCTCCAAGGGTGGGATGAACATGGTGGGGTTGTTGGCAGCCTGGCAAAGGGGCATCACCACGTGGTCCTTGGAGATCTTAACTCGCTGGTGGGCGGAAAAGCAGACGCCACAGAGGAACTGCGCACAGTCTCTGCATCTGTTCGTGGCCTGTCTGCCCTCGGAGCAGCCCTGGCAAACTGCGTTCCTGCCGTCATCCCTGCACAGACGCATGTCCATCAGCACCAGCAGGGTGACGTCCACGGGAAATGACTCAGTGCCCGGGATGGCCTTGTTGCACTGCGGACACCGGAAGTGGCCTTTGGTGCGAAGAGACTGCACGCAGTCGTTGCAGAAGGAGTGGAAGCAAGGAAGCAGCACAGGCACCCGTTTCTGAGGGTGGAAGGCTTCTCGGCAGAGCTCGCACCAAACGGAAGATTCAGAGGCATTGATCGACGTTCTAGAGGCCGTGGCTGTTTCCTGAAAAGAGATCAAATACACGGTCCATCCTCGAGGTTGTTGAGATTGTTATTCAATGTTATTTCATACAAAGCGTGCAAGCGAGGTTCATTTTAAATGATAGCTTCCTTTCCTCATTTGGAGAAAAACAAGATGGTTGCTTCACTTAGAGATGGGCTTTATGATTGAGAAAACTTGTTACGAAATCTCTGACACGGTAGTAAGAATAATATCCAGAGAGGGTATGGAACAGATGCAGATCTAAGCCTGCAAGACAACATATAGGAAAAGAAAAGGTGGTGGCATGTCCTCACATTGTGAGAAATGAGCTGGCCGTTGCGCGGTATGGTACTCATGGCGAATGCAGACTTTCTTCTAACGCCGGATGACGTCACGCGCCTGTTTACGCCACCTATCGAAAACCACAGATTCAGAAATGTGCATGTGTTAAAAACTTCTCTCTCTCTCTCTCTCTCTCACACACACACACACACACACGCGCGCGCGCGCGCGCGCGCGCACACACACACACACACACACTCAAATAAAGTTTCAGGCGCACTTTGTCTTTTTTATAATGGAAAACTAATGTCCAAACCCCTTCTTGTAGTTGTAGAGACCGTATTGAAGATATCTGTAATGCCATGATGTACAGTCTATGCCTAATTCAATGTTCAAATTTGCAAGCTATTCCGAAAACTCACATTCCAAATAATGGTGTGGAGATATGGAAAGCAGCATCAGTATCACTAGGACATTCTTCCTCGTGCCTGCATGGTCTGGTTGCAGCCTTGGCTCGTGTCATTGTGGCTTGGGGAGAACTTTAGACTTGCCCTTTGGGACATGCAATGTGTCGCCACTAAGAAATGACCCAGAGTGGAAGCTCTTTCAAATTCGATAATGGTGACAGGTCCATCCGCTCTTTGAAAGACTATTTGTCTCTATCTCTTTCTCTTTCAAAAACATGTTTCTGAACTGTTTTCTCTTTGCTTTCAATAATCTCCCCGAACGAGAACCCTTCATGAGAGGTATCTATCACGAGCAACTCAGTGATCGATTATCAAGTGCTCGCATCATTCTTCGCCAACTCTGATCCCCTTCAAGCAAGAACCTAAGCCGTGAGAAAGGAAGACTGAGCATGCTAAGGTAAATGCATTGAGAACGAGTGATGTTAATACACTCTGCATACGGCAGACTCAGAAGTCCCTGGTTCCATGCTAGTTTTCAGCAAGCGCACTCAAAAGCCGAGGAGGCACTTGAAGCGATTCACCGCGGAACGTCGACAATGATATGACGTCATCTAACGTCAGAATAGCCATCGTCATATCAGCAAGTGTGGAGGAACGTTTTGAAAAGCATTGGGTAGATTTCGGGGGATACAAAACTACAATCAGAACACCCGGTCACAGTTTCGGTGACACACTCAGGTACTGTGCCTCGTAGGCATTTTGTCCCAAACCTCACACGTACGTTTTGCAGCACGGGTCGACTGGGCAGCCGTCATTCATTGCTGATTTTCGGCAAAACAAAGATCGCATCTGTATCCACCACTCCCCGCCACCCCCCCCCCCCTTCCATTCTCCAATCAAATATAACATCGTTTGCCGTTTTAATGGCTACCTATGGTGCTCAGTATGGACGTATCATATGAAGTCATAATTGTGAAGAACCTTACCTTAACCTTCATTCTCTGTGCCAGGAGGCACACAAGGCTTGGACATCACTCCTCCACTGGGGTCGGTTTGCAGCTGCACGTCGTGCTGTGTTCCACGTGTTCCAGCCCGCACCGTTTCGTTCCAGTTCCACCATTCGCCGCCAAATTGTTTTTAAGCGGCCTCTTTTCCTTCCTCCTTCAGGTGTAATTGTGAAGAAAAAAGTGTTTATCAATAGGCGAAGACGCATGGTAACTCGGACAGAAAGCACTCCGGAAGTTAGTCAGTCCTGCCATGTACATGCAAGGAGGAGAAGCCAAAAGGAAAGTCGGAGCTAAAGTAGCAAGAGAAGCCCACGGAGGCAGAGTTGGAAAGGCAAGAGGGGATACCAAATCGGTGAAATAATGGGGTAGAAATCTGTAAAAAGATTGATGGGCAAAAACCAAAGAAGTTTCTCCCATAATGCCTTACCTTCTATCTCATTCCCGCCCCCCCCCCCTCCTCTCTCTCTCTCTCTCTCTCTCTCTCTCTCTCTCTCTCTCTCTCTCTTCTGCCTCTCTCTCTCTCTCTTTTCTGCCTCTCTCTCTCTCTCTCTCTTTTCTGCCTCTCTCTCTCTCTCTCTGCCTCTCTCTCTCTCTCTCTCTCTCTCTCTCTCTCTGCCTTTCTGCCTTTCTGCCTTCCTCTATCTCTCTCACTCTCACACACGCACACATACACACATACACACACACTCCTGTTGTCCTCTGTTTCATCTCTGTATATTCTGGTAAGCTCACCCGTGAGTACATAAACATGCACATCAACTCATTTCGACATTTTAAAGCACAATGCTCTGTCCTGATCCCCCTATCGGTCACACACACACACACACACACACAGACACACACACACACACACACACACACACACACACACAGACACACACACACACACACACACACACACACACACACACACACCTTCCCTTGAGAATTCCCCGCCCTCACGCCTGTGCTCTGTTCTCCTGACCAGCGTTACTCATGAGTAACAAAAGCTCCGAAACTTCGACCGCCGTGGTGTTGGACAAGCTTCTGTTGTGTGACATTTGTCACAAGGAATATGACACAGAGGACCATATTCCGCGCATGCTACCCTGCTTCCATGCCTTTTGTGGATCATGCCTGGACACGCTCAAGTCCTCGGGCTCCTTCCATTGTCCCATGTGTCGCCGTTCCATTCCGGCCACCGGCCCCTTCCCCGTGGACATCACTCGCGTGGTCCTGCTGGACATGAAGCGCTCCACCGAGACAGAAGGAGGGGTGACGTGCGAGGGGTGTGTAAGGCCATTTTCCATCTCTCTGTCTCTGTTTAGAAAGTAGTGGGAGGGAGGGAGGGAGGGAGGGAGGGAGGGAGGGAGGGAGGGAGGGAGGGAGGGAGGGAGGGAGGGAGGGAGGGAGGGAGGGAGGGAGGGAGGGAGGGAAAAAAAGAGAGAGATAGAGAGTGAATGACATACCGATGGACAAAGAAATACAGACACAGTCAAGAACAGAGAGAGAGAGAGAGACAGAGAGACAGACAGAGAGACAGACAGAGAGAGAGAGACAGAGAAAGAGAAACACAACTAGAGTGTGAGGAAAGAGGAGTGGAACCTAGATGTTGCTTTAAACCAAATACAAATGAAGGGAATTTCATGTCCCTGTTGATTTTTTTCTGTACGTTATTGCAATTTCAGACTGCCAGCCTAATGGCCCACGAATGTATGCCTTGACAGTCAAATTACCGGAGGAGACAGATTGCAATTTTTTCATGACCGGAACACAATGACGTTCAACGGAGCTGCTCAATGCCTCCTGCTCACCTAGAAACCCTGACTGCAGGGCTTTCGGGGCTTACTCCAGCAGTTCAGCCAGGGGCGGTCCCAAGCAGTTGAAGAGGCTAAGACTCGGATCATAGACTCGACCGTGCGTTGTAACCAACTCGTGAGGTTGACCACAACCCACGCGCAGCAATAGAGTTGTCGTTAGATGCCATATCCAACCTGCAAGAAACATTTCCACATTCATCTACCATTTCTCCTGGCAAGATGATCTTATTCTGTTACAGCTGCAGTGACGGAAAGCGGGCCTCAATGCGCTGTCTGGACTGCGCAGAGTACCTGTGCGAAGACTGCGCAGACGCCCATGGAAAGGTCAAGGTCTCGAAAGAGCACAACGTCATTGCGCTTAAGGACGCCACCACTCCCGCCATGTTTGCCCCCGGCTTAGCACGCTGCGACACGCACCCGGACAAGCAAAAGGAGCTCTTCTGTTACTGCTGCAGAACCGACGTGTGCCCTCTGTGCGCGCTGATCAACCATAAAGCTTGCAACCACGTCGTGACAATGGCAAACGTGATCGATGAGAAAAAGAAAGAAGTGAGTCAACGCATTTCTGCTTTCCCTGCTTCACCTTGCTTCAAGGTCAAGGTCACAGGAGCTCTTTAAAGTTGGATTGTATGTACATATTTTGAAGTGACCTTGACCCCAAACTATGGAAGATAACTCTTCCAAACTTCATAACATTGTAGTACACATGTTATACTTTCATACTAGGTCACCCGTGTCGTCCGTCCGGGCGTCCGGGCGTCCGATCGTCCGATCGTCCAGCCGTCCGTAAAAACTTTAACGTTGGATTTTTCTCAGAGATTTTTAAGTCTATTAACACCCAATTTGGCATGATGGTGTATAATGACAAGGCGCACAAAAACATACATAGTTACTTGACCTTGCTTCAAGGTCAAGGTCGCAGGGGCTGTAAATGTTGCCTAAAAACAGCCATTTTTCACATTTTCCCAATGTTCTCTGAAGTTTTTGAGATTGGATACCTGACCTATATATGGTATATAGGGCGAAGTAATCCCTATCTTTTGATACCAGTTTGATTGACCTTGTTTCAAGGTCAAGGTCACAGGAGCTCTTTAAAGTTGGATTGTATACATATTTTGAAGTGACCTTGACCCTGAACTATGGAAGATAACTGTTTCAAACTTAATAATTATGTGGGGCACATGGTATACTTTCATCATGAGACACATTTGGTCACATATCATCAAGGTCAAGGTCACTTTGACCCTTATGAAATGTGACCAAAATGGAGTAGTGAACCACTAAAAGTGACCATATCTCATAGTAGAAAGTGCCAAGAAGCACCACTGTGCTTCCTATGTCTTGATATAACAGCTTTGTGTTGCATGACTTTGGATGACCGTGACCTTGGGTGAGTTGTATGGGCTTTTCCCTTCTTGTTATACATAAAGTCATTTTTTAATCAACCTCGCAGAAAAATTGGATCGATCGATTCAACAAGCTTCCATTATGCACGAGCGCGTGTGAAGTTTACAATTTTTAAAGCAAAATACAGTCGAATGCTCTTGACTATGTATGTGAATATGTGCGTCTAAGTCAAGGGGATTTCGCAGACGTTATTACAGTGCTGAATCCCACCAACCTGCTCGATTCTCAGCAATATATATTCGTCGGGTAAAAGGCTTAACCCATGCTGAATACGGTGGACAACATAATGGCGAAAGTGACGTCACACTGAATTTATCAATCGGAGGAAATAGGCCATGTATTTCCCCGACCTCGTGCATATTAATGAGTATTCACGTGTCACATGTTGAGTCTGACCAATGGGAGGAAGTGTGGAAGTGCTCTCTCTAGCTTCGCGTGTAGTAAAACTTGCAAGCACACATAATGCATTATCTGCCAACAAGTAGAAGACAGCCAAAGACACATGCGCAGAAAGACGGGATTCCTGGGATTCCCCGTAGCTAGTTACTACATACCTCTACAGTCACAACTACAATGCAAATCATCGCCCATGAATAGCAAGTAATGTCTGGCGTAACTTCATAGTACTAACCTTTGTAGTAAGTTTTGCTCACGAGGAATCTTCCCTCCTCCTCATGCATTTAGGCCCAAAGGCGGCCCTAAGCTGCCTAGTCTGATTAAACATAATAGGTGCGTAATGTTGAAATTAGTCTTTAATTTTCAAATGATTGCATATCCTTCCCCTGAGTCCAACTTTGTCTTTACATTCCATTCTGCCTGTTGCATTACTGCCCCTCTGCTCACAAGCTTCCTCTGTGCAGATGATGTCTCTTTGCGGCCAACTCGAGAAAGAAGAAATGACATTCAGGAGTAAAGTAGCGGAATCTGAAGCCAGCGTGGAGAATTCAGAGGCCAACTTGGGGGACGCCGAAAGACAGGTGAGGCTCTAGCCCGGTAGTCAGGACGTTCGGCGTTCGATCCTGCCAAGACCAGCGAATTCGCATGACTAAAATGGCGTCCACACATTCGGTCCTCACCTCATCCTTACTCCCCTCCTCAACCTCATCTCCTAGCCCCATGCTCAAACTCACTCCCGAACTTCGATAGCCTCTGTGTGGAGCTAGCTACCTATAAAGTACAGATGAGTATTAATTGCATGACGGCGGCAGTTAGTATTTGGTGAGAATGATCTGCATGAAAGAGGGTGATGAGATTGTAGAATGCACACGTCTGGCGTACGTGGTCCATTCGATTCGACTGTGGTATTTCAGACTCAGGGGTAATGGTGAAGCTTGAAGCGAATCAGAGTAATGGAACTTTGGTTGACAGACTCACGTCAAATACCTTTCCTATCTTTTTCCCCCATACGTTTCTAACGATTTTATTTATAACGTTTCTCCGATCCTGTCACAAACTGGTAGCTTTGGTTTGTTTCCATATTTCGATCTTTACCGGCTTTCTTGCATTTGCGTTTACTTAACCTTTGTTTTCTTATCGGCTAGTGGATTCCCTTGAATTAATATGCACGTGCATAGTCTCCTTCAATTTCGGCACTTTTATCTTACCTTTTTATGGTTTTTCATTTTTTGATTAATTTTCACCTTGACATTGCCGCATTCTTTATTCATACATTTCAAATTGATCCTGACCTTGTCCCCGAGCGTTATCTCTAAACATTACTTTTTTCTGTTACTTTCTCGCTAACGTCGACTATCATCTTGACCTGTATAAAGTTACAATCACCTCTGTCCTCACATCCAGTCTCTGTTTATTCATAATTTGTTTCCTGACCTTTCACTACATATTCTTCATCTTCATGAGCAATGTTGCTGTCATCATGGTCTTTGCCTCCACCTTAGTCTTCAATTTCCCCTTGACAATAACTGTACTTTTCACGATTTTTGTTAACCCTTCATACAATGACCCGTCATCGTAACCTTCACCTTGACCTGTGCAGGTAGAAAAAGTCTTTGCTGACATCGTGACTCTGGCCCTGGAGAGGCAAGGAGAGCTTCTAGAACAGCTACGTAACAAGGCCAAGGCAGATAGGAATGTCCTTGAGGACCAGATCGCCAATTTCCGAGCTCTCATGCTCTCGGCCGAGTCGGCCGCGGACTATGGAAAGCGACTGGTCTCCATGAACCTCGGCAAGCACATTCTTGGCCAGAAGCCTGATCTTATGAAGGTCCACTGCGACCTCTCCAAAATGACGTCATGCAGCGTCAAACCAGCCCCAAAATACAAGGTAAGATGGCTTTCGCATTATTACAAGATGCATCGAGGATTCAGGGGGTCATAGCTGTGAGCACTTTGTGCGTGTAGAAGAGGGTCTAAACAAAGTTTCATGCCTGCAATGTGAATGTCTTTGTTGCACAAGCCCAACGTTTACTTGAACCTTCACATTTTAATCTCGCTTTTTATCTCCTCTCTCTCTCACTGTCCCTGGCTGTCTCTCTCTCTCTCTCTCCGTCTCTCTCTCTCTCTCTCTCTCTCTCTCTCTCTCTCTCTCTCTCTCTCTCTCCGTCTCTCTCAGTCTGTCTGTCTGTCTGTCTGTCTGTCTGTCTGTCTGTCTGTTGGTCTAACTGTCTGTCTGTCTAACTGTCTCTCTGTCTGTCTGTCTGTCTGTCTGTCTGCCTGTCTGCCTGCCTGTCTGTCTGCCTGCCTGTCTGTCTGTCTGTCTGTCTGTCGGTCTGTCTGTCTGTCTGTATGTCTGTCTGTCTGTCTCTTTCTCTCTCTCTCTCTCTCTCTCTCTCTCTCTCTCTCTCTACAAGATCGTTTGTATTTGCGATAGGCTGACGGCAAACGAAATAAAGTTCAGTGTAGTTCATCTCTCTCTCTCTCTCTCTCTCTCTCTCTCTCTCTCTCTCTCTCTCTCTCTCTCTCTCTCTCTCTCTCTCTCTCTCTCTCTCTCTCTCTCTCTCTCTCTCTCTCAAGTAGCCTCATCCTTCTTTTCCACTCTACACATTCTGTGTGTTCACCTCAAGTTGGAAAGAGTGTATTTGGATGAGAAGACACCCCTCGCAGACTAGACACGCACAAAACAAACGTCTATGGTCCTGCACCTAGTAAATTGCCGCATCGTTACATCGGTGGACTTCGAGTTATACAGCATTTCTGAAAGGAAACGTCATCCATTTTAAGATGGTGAAAAACGTTTTGAAAAAGGATGATTTCGTGAACTTTTTTTTTTCAATTCCTTGGGAATATTCATTTCGAAAAAAACTGGGTTATCAATCAAATGAGGACATGTTCGGTATTTTTAAACAACTATCAGTGCACCATTAAATTGGTATCAGCCGCAAATAGACTTAAATCAAATCTTCACGTGCTGTTAAAATCGATGGCCACATATCATTTTCCTATCAAGATATCAAAATCGACGAGCAGGCTCTTTCCCCAGTGAAATGGACTGTAACTCAGCTTCACATGAGGCTCAGTGCCACTCGATCCATGGCGCGAGGTCGCACTTTGCGTCAACGTGAGCAGTTCTTCGTCCTTAAGCCTCTAGACACACGTGCACAAAATGATGCAAGTATACACAGAATAATGCAGACAAGGGGAAACGAACCTCTCACAAGTGCACTGGGGAGATCATGGTTATACTTTGAAAAGAGTAGGCGATACTTACGACATTCAACATAATCACAACATCCAGCATTTCAGAAATATGGTCATAAAATCGATAAATCTTTTATTTTTTCCGCCCGAGATTTTCAAAACTTTTCCATGTGTCCACTGAGCGACAACAGCGGTGTACCGTGAATTCATTGCAGTATTCCATTTCAATATAAATCTCTGTCGAAACTCCACGATCTGTTTTTTCAGATGTGTCTAGACAAATATCCAGAAGTGAAAGCTGCAGTAAAAAGATTCGGACAAATAGGTAAGGAATTAGTTACCTTGGCGTTGATGATGAGCCATGTCACGATGTTATGCAGATGCAGACCTTCCTTCGACAGTATCGGACGCTCTTTGCTGCTGCTTTTGCTCATTCGGAGTGAGAACAACCAAACAAGCAGATACAGCAACGCAAGGCTCGAAGTGCTCGGAATGATGGAAACTTGTTTTCATTTTGCCCTCAATGGAATGTGAGTGAAAGGATTTTGGAGTAAGACAAAGCTTTTAAAAGTAAAATCACAGTTTTTAACCAGTGCACATTTTTGGTCGAGCGAAGTATGCATTTGGCGTTGGAAGCAGACAACTAGGGCTCCAGGCCAATGGGTAGGATGCTCACCCTGCGACTGCCAGGTGAAGTGTTCAATGCAGCACGGATCCAACATTTGCATCCTTGGGCAAGGTGCTTAACCTAGCTTTGACTCTCCTACCAAGGAGTAAAACTGGGTTTTGAGCGCTGCGCAGTAGGCGCTGCGCAGTAGGCGCTGCGCAGTAGGCGCTGCGCAGTAGGCGCGCTGCGCAGTAGGCGCTGCGCAGTAGGCGCTGCGCAGTAGGCGCTGCGCAGTAGGCGCTGCGCAGTGGCGACCGGGGATGAAAGTCCCCAAATTAAGTTCGTATGTATTTTTGATTAAGCAATATAAAACATTAATTTAAGAAGTGTTGATGACCTTTGTGAGATGTCTTCTTGTACAGAAAAAAAGGAATGGAGAATCCTTTCAAGAATGTCGTCGTTTTCCTTGTACTTAAGGCATTCGTCTGTGTCTGTCCAGGGAGTGTGCAAGGAATGGACACACATGCGACCCCTGCACCTCCGTGCAGAAGTGTTGTCATCCATGCCCAGTCTCCGCTCAAAGGCCAGCAAGACATGTCACTTGCGTGTAAGTACACCCGTATTATTTGTAGCAGTCCATATTCTACAAGACGCTGCATAGTGCTTAGGCATCCGTGCCTGATATAGATTTTGTGTTTCATTTCAATCTATTATTCTAGCACAAAGACAGAATGAGAGAGAGAGAGAGAGAGCGAACGAACGAAAGACATATTTATTGTGGGGGTCTCCAGCCCATCGCAAGTTAAAAAGGATACCACAGAAATTGTGACAAATACTCTTGAATTATGGTGACGATTTGAGCTAATAATCATCGTTGGGTCAGTGAATTCTAATTTTAAAAAATATATCTATAACTGTCTATGACTGTCTATGACTATCTAACAACAGCATTTCTTGATAAAGAAATGTATACAGTGCACTCGACAAGGAAACTATCATCCATAGGTACGGTGTCGCAGGTCTTCCGCCCGGCTTCTTCAGCGCTCTGAGAAAGACGCGACTTATTGTTCAGTCCACAAGCCAGTCAGATGAACTCATGACGCTCAGAAGTATAAGTTGTTTTGTGCGTCAAAAATCTTATACAAAATATCCGGTGTTACTACGATAAGTTCCTGTTTCACTGCGTTGATGCGATTTCGATGTTCTGGGCTTTTCTGGGTGATTTAAGTCTCCAGCAAGCACGTTTTCTTTAGATCAACTCCTCTCGTCCGCGAAACGCAAACCAAACCAAACCAAAGAGTGACAACATTTATTGTGTCAGCTCAACAGAGGATAGTGATGCTGGCAGGGCGGGAGTTGTGAGTTGGATGCGTGATAAAGAACTACAGCGTAGGAAGTATTTTATACCAAACTTGATCTGATTCACCTGTTAGTGAGCTTGAAGCCTTCAAGTGGACTCTGCTGCGTTGGGCAGAACATAAAATCAGCCTTCAAGCGTGTAACAACAGCATACAGCACAAATAGCTGGAGGATCATGGCGTTGCTCAAGCGAAAGGATGCCTGTTAACCTGGGAAACCTGCATGGCCAAAATTCAAAGTAGCTGTAGATTAGATTGTGTCGACTGTCACCGACTCCGTGGAGGCCTTATCTTCTCTGACGTGGATCTGATTCGAAGACTCAAAGCAAACTTGAAACCCTCTCACTTCCATACAAAAGTCTGGAAGATGAGAGAGAGTGAAGAAGTTGAGAACTAGAGAAAGGGATAAAGGGGAGAGCATGACACTAGAGGTGAAAGTAAGGCAAGACAGAAGTGATGTTATAATGGCTACAGATCTAAACTTGTCTCACAACCAAAAAAAGGAAGCCACTCACTTGGAGGTTTCGATCCTCATCCGAGGATCTTCCTCAGCAAACTGAAGGCTGGAGAGAACTGGGTTCAGTCTCACACTCCCGTGAGTAAACTCACGCAGTGTGACTGAACGAGCGAAGAGTAGATCGCTGGTAGTTGGTGTCGGCCCCGGTCATGGTTCAGGGTGGGGCTGTGGGCTGCGATGTAAATAGCTTCCTTCACTCCTCTCTGGAACCATCTCTGCTCCCTGTCTAGCACACTGATGTTGTCGTTGTCGAGGTGGTGCATGTGTTCGAGGAGGTGCTCCCCGAACGGAGAAGTGTGCTTGTGATGCTCCTTACACGTTTTTGAAATTTCCTTTCCGACTCCCCCACATAGTCCTCATCACAGTCACTGCATTTCAGTCTGTAGACCACCTCTGATTTGTCTATTTTGTCGGTCCTGTCTTTAGGAGCAACAAGTTTGCTACGGATGGTGTTGATGGGATTGGAGTGGACGCTGATGCCCCACTTTCTGATCTTTCTACTGAGGGCCTCCGTGACGCCCCTGATGTAGGGGATGGTGACGTGGCCCTTCCTAAGGGATTGGCGTTCCATCGAAGGGTGAGGTGTTGTATTCTTCGAACCCGGGGTGTCCCACGCCCACTTCTGGTATCCCGACACGCTGAGGACTTTCTTGATGTGGTCAAGTTCTTGTTGTTTCGCCTCGTCCGTTGAGCAGATGGTATTGGCTCTGTGGGTGAGAGTTCGAATGACCCCCAGTTTGTGTTGGAGCGGTATGTGACTGTCGAACTGGAGGTACTGGTCGGTGTGTGTCGGCTTGCGGTAGACGGAGAAAGCAAGCCCCGAGTTAGTCCTGGTGATGCGTGTGTCCAGCATGGCGATGCTGCCGTTGTCTTCCAACTCCCGCGTGAACTGAATGGCAGGGTGTTGGCTGTTGAGGTGGTTGCTGAACTCCTCCACCACAGACGTCTTGAGCACGGTCATGGTGTCGTCCATGTAGCGGCCCCAGTAGCGAGGAGGAGTGTGAAAGGACGCCAAGGCTTTCTCCTCAAAATCCTCCATAAAGAGGTTGGCGACAATGGGACTCACAGGGGACCCCATGGCTGCTCCTTCTGTCTGCTGGGAAAAGTTCCCTTCAAGGTGAAGTACGTGGTGTTGAGGCAGCAAGCGAGAAGATCGCAAACTTGATCAGCAGAGAGGGATGTACGTTGGGGTAGAGTCTACGACTGATGATCTCGATGCTCTCAGTCACCGGCACGCTGGTAAACAGCGCCGTGACGTCGTAGGACACCAAGTTTTCGTCGGGCTGGGGAACTATGTCAGAAAGCTTCTGCCCCAAATCAGCGCTATTGGCGACTTTGTGTTGAGTCTTGCCCACCAAGGGGGCGAGGACGTCCGCCACAAACCTGGCCGTCTCATACGTCAGGGATCCTCTAGAGGCGACGATGGGGCGGAGAGGGACATCCTTCTTGTGTACCTTGGGTAGGCAGTAGAACTTGGGGACGTCGGCGGCAGTGGGATACAGTTTCTTGTATTCCTCCTGAGTCAACGTACCCTCGTTGCGGAGACTTGGGAGCAGTTTAGTGAGTCTAGTGGAGTACTTGGCAGTAGGATCTTTCTTGAGTTCTTGGTAGGTCTTGGTGTCACCCAGCAGCTGGTGCGCTTTCTCATAGTACTGTCCCTTGGGCATGATGACTGTCGTACGGCCCTTGTCAGCAGGCAGAATCATGATCGAGTCGTTTCTCTTCAGGTTAGTGAGGGCCAGCCTCTCCTCACGGGTGAGGTTAGACCTGGGTTGGTAGCTTTGCTTGAGGACGTTGACACATTCAGAGCGGAGATGTGCTGCGTCTTCACTGTTTGGGCCGATTTGTCGACACGCTGTCTCAATGGTGTTGGTGTAGTCCACGATAGGAAGTTTATCGGGCGTCACCGCGAAGCTCAGTCCTCTGCGTAACACGGAGGTTTCTGCATCAGTCAAGGTTNNNATTTTACACTGGCAAGGTGTGGTCATACAGATGAAAAGTGTTAAGAATTAAGCACTTCGCTACGTAATCGGAAGATTTCCGTACAAACCAGGCGTATTCACGTAATGCGCCAGAAAAGAGAACATAACATTGGGTTCAGTTCCGTAGATCTACATTCAGACATCATTGATCATGGAGAAAAGTCACGTTTCCGTCCGAGGAGAACACTCATTAAAATTGACGCAAAAACACATGAATAGTTAAAGGTTCCGTGCCCGACTGAGACGCAGTGCAGAGGGTCAAACCTCACGTAGTGTCAAATTTCATGAGCACT
>JAWQFJ010000900.1:97500-105000 GCA_034096865.1 Theodoxus fluviatilis | reverse complement strand
TTCTTTGATGACTCTCCTTCCACCAGTCTTTCGTTGTCTCTCATTTTCTTTCCATCCTTCTCCCATTCCCCGTGCCTTTCGCTGTTGTCTGATGTGTGCGCTCCAACTCGTTGTTGAAGAGGCGTGGATGGTGTGTTTCAGTCTCCCAACAACGAGTTCCGCTTCTACATCACTGGAGATGGACAGGCCGCTGAATACTTCTTCATCAACCCCCTGACTGGCGAAATCACCCTGCTCAAATCCCTCCTGAGAACTGCCTTCAGCGGCTTCAGCGTAAGTAAAGCACCCGTGCTCACCTCGTCTTTCTTACATAGGAAGAGCAGGTGATGGAGCCGAGCATCGATTTGCCAGCAACGTGCACTGTTTTTTGTGGTCTTGCTGATTGTGTAAAGTGCAATGAATAATTACACAAGATGAAAGGATTGGCAAGTGAATAAGTGTGTGTGTGTGTGTGTGTGTGTGTGTGTGTAAGAGAGAGAGAGAGAGAGAGAGAGAGAGAGAGAGAGAGAGAGGGATAGAGATAGAGATAGAGAGAGATAGAAAGAAAGAGAGCTAAAGCTAGAGAGAGAGAGAGGGATAGAGATAGATATAGAGAGAGAGAAAGAGAAAGAAAGAGAGCTAAAGCTAGAGAGAGAAAGAGAGAGAGAGAGAGAGAGAGCTAAAGCTAGAGAGAGAGAGAGAGAGAGAGAGAGATGAACAGAGGCCTTCACAGTCAAACTGGCATTGTTTATTTCTGTTCAAGGCGACATAACCCTCATACATTCTTGGGTATTGTGCCGTGCAGATCCGGGTGGAGGCAAGGGACAACGGCTTCCCCTCCCTGTCCTCCGTCACCTTCGTGGACGTGACGGTGGTGCGTGACACGGACACTCTGGCCTTCATTCTGAGTTCCTACGCCACCAGCATCTCCGAGAACCTGCCTGAGGCTCGCTCTGTCATCAACGTCGTGGCCCAGCCCGGGGTAAGGGAAATGTTGGACTGCGTTGTCTGAAAGAAGATGACTTTCAATCTGCCGTATATCTCCACACAACACGCCACGCGATGTAAAGCTCTTTAAACGAGACATGCTGAATAAGAGACATACGGAATAGAACGAAATAAATTGCTTCAAGCGCAAAAGGTAAAAAACATGTATTTACAGGAAGGACCAGTAAAGGTGATTACTTTTGTTGGTCTAGTGATTGCTTTTACTGAATACTTTGTAAGTATGCGTTTTTGCTCCCTGCGTCTGACAAAGAAATAATTGTAGTAAATGTGCGCCTTTTGTTGAGCTTGCATCCCATTCCGCATGTCTCCTTTTGAACATGTCCTCGTTTCAACAAACTACCAATACTTGACCACGTATCTTGCTTTTTAAGGGAACGGTCTTGAAGGAGCAGTGAGATGACGTTGCAATATCGATGGGTGAATAGAGTAGATGTAGGAGCGGCGTTGGGACGAGGTTGGGATGGTGTTGGAGTTGGGTGGTGGTGGAAGAAAGTGGGATACGGTGGGTAACGGTGTGGTGATTGTTATGGCGGAATGAGAGTGGTAATGTGTGAATAGATCGAAAAGGGTTGGTTTGGATCGGAGTGGGTAGGACTGGACATGTAAGTGTGTGTGCGTGTGTGTGTGTGTGTGTGTGTGTGTTTTGTTAGTTTGTGTGTGTTTGTGTGTGTGTGTGAGTGTGTGTGTGTGTGTGTGTGTATTAATTTGTGTGTGTTTGTGTGTGTTTGTGTGTGTGTGTGTGTGTGTGTGTGTACTTTTTCTCTAAGTATTGACGCACGAAGCCGATGAGAAATATATATACAGAGCCTAACTGCTTCACCAGACTTTTCTCGAGTGACAGAGACATGCGATGACATCCTCTATTTCTGCTGGCAGCCTGGTGTGGTCTATCGCCTGACGGGCTACAGTGACGGCCCCGACTTCTTCAACATCAGCAGCACCACGGGCATCATTTCTGTCCGCAGAGACCTCAAGACGGACCTCAACAAGAAGTCCGTGCACTACGTAAGACACCAGTCTTAGTCCGCTTCCTTTATTTCCAAAAACATTTGGTGTGATTACCGTAGCAGTTACCGATCAAAAGTGCACCATAGAATATCTCATAAGTTTTACATAACAGTGACAAAAATATGCAGCTGGAGGAGCATCGTTTTACTAAAAGGTGAATGAAAAGGAGAAGAAAAATTCACTATCACCATGTTCCAACACTTCTGAAAAGGTAACACATGCGGTAAGCTTTGGCTCAATTATAATTATCGGCACCAGTGGCAAGAAGGACAACTCTTGTCGCGTAGACACTTACGGAAGTTCCCTCCCTTGCAGCTGCTCGTGGAGGCCCAGCGTACGTTCTCCACGGGACTGAAGGCAGCATTCACCAACGTCACCATCACTGTCACCCGCAACGAGAACCCGCCCCAGTTCGACCGCCAGGTGTACACCGTGACCCTGCCTGAGAATTACGCTCTTGGCGGCTCTGTCGTGCAACTCACTGCCACCGACAGGGACACTCAGGTAGGGCAGAGTGTGTCTCTCTGTAGGCACCAGCGTCTGCAATGAGCACTGGTTGTTGCTTGACATCAGGATGAGAAAACGGTGGAGGGGATTGGAAGGATGAATGGAGGGAGAGAGGGAGGGGTTACAGCCAACGTTATATCACATTTGCAGAATTATGTACTGGCAAATGCCCAAACACACGCGCGCGCGTATACAGAGAGAGAGAGAGAGAGAGAGAGAGAGAGAGAGAGAGAGAGAGAGAGAGAGAGAGAGAGAGAGAGAGAGAGAGAAACAGACATACAGACAGACAGACAGGCAGGCAGGCGGACAGACATACAGGCAGGCAGACAGACAGACAGACAGACAGACAGACAGGCAGGCAGGCAGTCAGGCAGGCAGACAGACAGACAGACAGACAGACAGACAGGCAGGCAGACAGACAGACATACGGACGGACGGACGGACGGACGGACGGACGGACGGACAGACAGACAGACAGACAGACAGGCAGACAGATAAATAGATACACAGAGACGGAGAACGACCGTCTGTTGCAACTGTAAACAAGTGAAGGAACGATGAGACAACACATCCAGGTTCACAGAGAGTATATGTACATAGGACAAAACAGTCATTTTATTTGGACAGCCGCAGGAATGGACAGAGGGGGACGACTGTTTGAGATTATATTACACCTGACTTGCAATGGGCCTTTTTAGGACGTGCTGTCCTACTCCATCGTGCCCCGAGTGAACGCCACAGAGCCCTTCTACATCGACCCCGCCACTGGCCTCATCTCCCTCAAGCAGCTCTTCACCACCACGCTGTTCAGCAGCTACCAGGTCAGTGCACTCTACGTTGTTATTGTTCTTGCTGCTGATGTTGTTGTTGTTATACTCTATAGCTCTTGATAAATTCATAAACGTAGTGGAATGAATCACCCAGAAAAAATGTTCGCCTATCGATATCGCCTCTTCCTCACTCATGACTCCCATACGTTGTTGGCGTGAATGCTAGCCGCCGTGAAAAACGACTACAATGTCTCTCTCAAAAAACGACAGGGCACCAGCTTTGTGCAGTTTTGCTTACATGGACGCCGAGTTCTGGAGGAGTTCTGAATGTTTCACGACGTCCCTGTCTCTCTATCCACAGTTCACTGTGTCGGTGACGGACAACTCGCAGCCCGCCAGGTCGACCACGGCCACGGTGATTGTGAACGTCATCACTGACCAGTTCCCGCCAGTCTTCATCAACACCCCGTACAGCACTGGTGTCAATTCCAACCAGGCACCAGGCTCCAACGTCTTCAGAGGCGAGGCTCGCGACAATGACCTCGTGGTACGTGGTACTTTTCCCTGCCACTGGAAAGTCAATCCGATGCCAACTCGACCTACGCGCATGCGCGCTTACATACACTCAAACACACACACGCACGCGTGCGCACGCACACATGCTCTCTCTCTCACACACACACACACCCAATCTTACGTGCGCAAACGCTTTCATGCGTGTACGCACATGTATATTCGCACTCACACACAGGCACACACACGCACACACACACACACACACACACACACAAGCGCAAATAAACACGCACACACGCACACACATATGCAAAACACACACACACACACACACATACACACGCACACATGCAAACACCCACACGCGCATGCACACCCCCGCACACACCCACATATACAAACACCCACACACGCATGCACGCACGTACGCACACACGCACGCACTTAAAGGCACACACATACGCACATTCACCGTTTGTTTGCCCCGTTCGACATGCTGTTCAAGCTATTTGATTTACAAAAGAGCCTCGAAGAAAAAAATACTGGCCAAACCGATTCCTCAGAGGTGCTAATGTTTACTTGTATTCCTTTCCTAATTCGAATGTCTAGTTCGCCTTTTCTCTATATGTGTACCCTGAACACATAATATCACTATTAAGAAGAAGTACTCAAGTTACACAAATCAACCTCTTCGTGACTGTGAGTGCGAGAAAGTGAAAATGTGATTGATGACTGTGGTCATTTTCAGGGTCAAATTATCTACGGGGTCAACGGGTACTTCGCTGCGCCTGGCTACTTCACCATCAACCCCAACACCGGCGAAGTCTCTGTGCTGAGCAGCTTGGTTTCTGACGTAGCCACAGTCTACGTGGTGAGTGACCAGCTTTGCCGCTGCCTAGAACAAAAACATGTGTCCTTGTTGTTCCTCCAGTACTTCCACAATGAGGAGAAGGAGGAGATGGTGGTTGTTGGAGAAGAAGGAAGAAGAACAGAAGGAGGAGGAGGAGGAAGAGCAGGAGCAGGAAGATCAGGTGCAGGAAGAGGAGATAGATGAGGAAGAAGGGAAGGAGGAGCAGAGGAGGGCGAGGAGTAGCAGGACGAGGAGGACGAAGAGTCCGATGACGTGCAGGAAAAGGAGCACTCGGAAGAACAGGAGATAGGGTGCAGCAAAAGAATATTCAGCAAAGGAATATGGCGATTGGAAAACGATGGCGCCGGCGGCGGCGGCGGCGGCGGCGGCGGAGGAGGAGGAGGAGGAGGAGGAGGAGGAGGAGGAGGAGGAGGAGGAGGAGGAGGAGGAGGAGGAGGAGGAGGAGGAGGAGGAGGAGGAGGAGGAGGAGGAGGTGGTGGTGGTAGTGGTGGTGGGAGAAGGGAGAAGGAGTAGGAAGAGGAAGAAGGGCGAGGAGGAGGATAGGAAGGAGGAGGAGAGAGGAGGAGTGGAGGAGAAGGCAGTAGGAGGAGGAGAAAGAGGACGATGCCAAGGATGATGATGACGAATAAGAGGAAGATGTATAGGAGACAGCGAGGGCGATTCATGTTGATAATGGCGACGACAAGGATGACGACAGTAACACTCACGAGCACAGAACTGGTCTCACTGCAAAACCCATTTCAGCTGGGACTGACGGCCTACGACAGTCTGCGTCCTGCTCGCGTGGCCATGACCAACATGACTATCACGGTCAACAGGAATCCCAACGCTCCCGTCTTCAGCCAGACCAACTACGCACTGCGCGTGTCCGAGTCCTTCCCCCTGGGCGTCAGCCTGCTGAACGTGCTGGCCACCGACGCGGATCAGGTACCGTGACTTTGTATGCTGTAAAAGGAATACGCTTCATTTCGCCTTTGTACATGGCGACTCGACTTGAACTCTCAATACTGTCAGCTCTTTGCAGCGCCTTATAAGAAGTGTTGTGGGTGGTGATGGTTAGCTTTGATGACAGTTCTCCGGCCGCCCAAAACACTGGGCGAAAATCAGACCTATTTGGCAACACCGCTTTCCATGCACCAAGTAGAGTGTCTTTGTTTATGTAAAGCTGTCACCGCGATTTTTGAGAGAAACGTTTTGAATAAGGTGTTGTTTGAGATGATTATTGGACTTTCCGCACATTGAGTCGTAAAGCAAGAATGCGTTTTTCGCCCCAAATTATTGTCGAACAATTCACTCATGTGGAGGAGAAAAGGTGCATACAATAGCATACCCACTCGTCAGTCTGGAAAACTAACGACGGGTGCATTGATCTCAAGATTGTGCGATCAAAGCATTAATGAGCAAAATAGGCTGAATCGCTTTTCTCTGTGAAGGTCTCTCTCGAAATAAACTCTTGATAAATGATCAGGGATGTACGGTAACAAGTGAAGAGAGAACTCGGCACTGCAGAGGAAGCATCTGCATCGGTGGTTCTGTGTTGATACATAGTTACCTCACTGGTTCTGTGTTGATACATAGTTACCTCGCTGGTTCTGTGTTGATACATAGTTACCTCACTGGTTCTGTGTTGATACATAGTTACCTCACTGGTTCTGTGTTGATACATAGTTACCTCACTGGTTCGGTGTTGATACATAGTGACCGCACTGGTCGTGATGACCTTGATAAGTATTTTTGTATTTGGGGCGATGACATATCATCAACAGATGAAGAGTGCAGTGTGCCATCCTCTCTTTCAGCACACGGTCCGCTACGGCATCGAAGGAGCCTCGCCGTCCGAGGGCAGTGACTTCTTCTATCTGAACCCCTCCACCGGCTTGTTCTTCTTGTCCAAGCCCCTGACGGAGACATCCACCAACACCTTCTCCGTGAGTAGTCTGTATACTGACCTGCACCTGTGCAAGTAGCCCGCATCCTGACATACACCTTCTCCAAGAGTAGCATGCACACTGTCATACACATTGTCCGTGAGTAGCCTGCATACTGACCTACACCTGTGCAAGTAGCCTGCACCCTGACATACAGCTTTTCCGTGAGTAGCCTGCATACTGACCTGCACCTGTGCTAGTAGCCTTCATCCTGACATACACCTTGACCAAGAGTAGCCTGCACACTGCCATACACATTGTCCGTGAGAAGCCTGCATACTGACCTACACTTTTGCAAGTAGCCTACATCCTGACATACAGCTTCTTCGTGAGTAGCCCGCATCCTGACATACACCATCTCCAAGAGTAGCATGCACACTGCCATACATATTGTCCGTGAGTAGCGTGCATACTGACCTACACCTGTGCAAGTAGCCTGCACCCTGACATACAGCTTTTCCGTGAGTAGCCTGCATACTGACCTGGACCTGTGCTAGTAGCCTTCATCCTGACATACACCTTCTCCAAGAGTAGTCTACACACTGCCATACATCTTGTCCGAGAGTAGCCTGCACACTGCCATACATCTTGTCCGAGAGTAGCCTGCACACTGGTATACACCTTCAACAAAAATCCCTGCACACTGACAGGCACCGTCTCCCGTCGGTAACCTGTATCCTGACATACCTCTCGTCTTTGAGAGGCCTCCACAACACCTTCTGTATGTTAGGAGTGAACCCTGAATTGTAATTTCATCATGAGCCGCCACTTAGTGATGTACACTTTTATCGTGAATAGCTTAAACCCTTACCTACGCCTATACAGAGAGTAGCGGTCAGCGATAGCACCCTAGCGTACTCCAGCAACTTGTCGAGTGCCGTTGCTTACTTGAAGTTTGGCTAAGCAGACAGCC
>JAWQFJ010000900.1:82500-92500 GCA_034096865.1 Theodoxus fluviatilis | reverse complement strand
CGCGTGCGTGTGTGTGTGTGTGTACGCGTGCGTGTGCGTGCGTGCGCATGCGTGCGTGTGTCTTTGCTTTACTTTATATGTCCCTGGTGTGCCAGCTTTGTCATCATAAGTCTCGGGCCTAGCAGGCGGTGTTGATTGTGGGTATCTCAATACAGCTTGAATATGTATTGCTTTGAACCATCTCTGTGCAGTTGCTGACAGTCCCTGTAGAGCTGGGCGCTGTGTCTGCACAAATGCTAACCTCTCTGTATAAATGTGTGCTGTCTGCAGATCCGTGTGCTGGCTGCTGACGGCGGTTCCCCAACCAGGACGGACACAGCCACAGTGCTGGTCAACGTGGACAGAAACCTGAACGAGCCGCGCCTCCTGCAACAGAACTACTCTACAGCGGTCTTCGAAACGCAGACCCTGGGCATCAATATCCTGCAGGTCTCCGCCAGAGATAATGATTTGGCTGTAAGTATTGAGGAAGAAGGCTGGAGAGAGAGAGAGAAAGAGAGAGAGAGAGAGAGAATGATAGAGAGATATAGATAGATAGATAGAGAGAGAGGGAGAAAGAGAGAGAGATAGATAGATAGAGAGAGAGAATGATAGAGAGATATAGATAGATAGATAGATATATAGATAGATAGATAGATAGATAGATAGATAGATAGATAGATAGATAGATAGATTAGATTAGATTAGATTAGATTAGATTAGATTAGATTAGATTAGATTAGATTAGATTAGATTAGATTAGATTAGATTAGATTAGATTAGATTAGATTAGATTAGATTAGATTAGATTAGATTAGATTAGATTAGATTAGATTAGATTAGATTAGATTAGATTAGATTAGATTAGATTAGATTAGATTAGATTAGATTAGATTAGATTAGATTAGATTAGATTAGATTAGATTAGATTAGATTAGATTAGATTAGATAGATAGATAGATAGATAGATAGATAGATAGATAGATAGATAGATAGATAGATAGATAGAGAGAGAGAGAGAGAGACAGAGAGAGAGAGAGAGAGAGAGAGAGAGAGAGAGAGAGAGAGAGAGAGAGAGAGAAATTATTGTGTTGTTACACTAGACAATCAACAAAATTCGAGAACAGCAGGACTCATTCGCTTTGCAACATCATCCTAAGAATGCTCTCACACGAGAAACAGTGCTAAGCACCTTGCACTCTTTGTAATCGATATGATCCTAAGGCATCTTGCCGTCTTTGGCAGCGATATGATTGATACTCTTGAATAGCGAGTTCTCGTTAACTGGAGCTACATGGTGCTCACTACGGTGCAGAACTGAAGAATGTCCCCCTGACGGCGTGTTGCAGGCACCCTACAACACACTGACCTACACAGCGGTTGGGGACGGCCAGGCCACCGATTACTTTGGCATCAATGCCAACACTGGCTCCGTCTACGCCCTGCAGGCTCTGACCGAGACCTCCATTGACGATTTCGTGGTGAGTCCTCGATCTCCACCCAGATCATCTCTCTGTTTCTGTTCTCCAGTCTTCGTGTCTGTGTCCCCCTACCTGGTCTCAGACTGTGTATGCCCGCTGTTCTTTTGTTTTTATGCAACTGCCTCCCCTCGAATTGCATCCTCGTTTTTCCTATTATGCAACATGAGACAGTGGGCCCAGCCCAGCACGAAAAACTCAACACAGACGATAATATTGCAGCATCTCGTAATACGTCATCGAACCATACTGAATTGTATGCGCAGTATGACGTCATGCACTTTAACACTATGATAATTCAAAGCTCAGCATGGCGCGCCACGTCTCTGTTCAAGGCCACACTCATCACGTGAGACACCACGACGTACACTACGAATACATGCACAACAGTGTATATTATACACCTCGCAAGCACAATCCCAAACAGTAGAGCTCGGCAAGGCGCCTCGTTACTCATCAAACACCTTGTTCAGTTCCCAAGACGGAAGTGACGCTGTGTGTCGCTGCAGCTGCGCGTGTCCGTCAGTGACCGGGGAGTGCCTGCCCGCAGCGCCGGTGCCTTCGCCTACGTCAGCATCCGGGTCATTCGCAATCGCGCCACGCCTCAGTTCATTGGTCAGTCCTGCGACCGTGACCTGAACGAGAACATCGCCATTGGCACCTCCATCACCTCCGTCACCGCCTTGGACGCCGACTCTGCTGTAAGCGACGAGTTTGAGACTGCTTTTCTTCAGTTTACTATTGCGTGGTGATGTTATTTCTGTCTAACATGAACGAGTTTGCTTAGCACAAATCACCTTGTAAAATATTTATTTTATTAAGTAAATGATATTTTCTCTTCTTCATTGCCTTGGAATTCATCATGGAATTTTACGGAGGGAGGAAAAAAACTCACCATGTACGCAAACGAATTTTCCATCCGATTTCGAGTGGTAATGCCCGGCATCAGATCCTGATGACCTTTTTCCTCGAGAATGCCAGTCAGATATGATAGCTGGTGTGAGGATGTTGTCACCGCGTATCTGCAAATGCAACAGTCGTTGATGTAAAATGTTTCATGCAACATTTTGACAATGAGTCGTTGCTGGGATTTGTTTGGGAAAGAATCTCCCTGCGAAAACTGCGGTCTTATCTGGTTTCTCCAGTACAAATCACCCTTGATAATATCGATAATAATGTTACATCTTTATCCAACGAAACGGGCGCAACTCTTTTTTCCCTGGCGTCGAGACAGCGCGGGCTCGTGACACCATGGTGACGCCAAGCAAATCCTCTTTCAGGGCACGCTCTTCGGCCAGGTTCAGTACTCCGTCATCGGGGACGACTCGGCGCCCGTGTACTTCAGAGTCAACTCCAACACTGGACTGGTCACCATCGGCCAGCCTCTGGTCCAGGAGGCCGTGGACGCCTATAGGGTAGGCAGCCGGACAAGCAAACAGACGGACGGACGGACGGACAGACGGACAGCCAAATAGGCACATAGACCTTAGGCAACCGGGCACACGGACTGGGCAAACAAACAGATGCTTTTCAAAGAGTGTACACGATTACTTCAAACGGGTGGGATTTTTCTGTAACTGACGCATACATTATTCATTTTATTTTGTCACATGGCAATTTGCACTGGTGATGTTCTTCAGCCTTGAAAGATGTTAGGCAACAAAGAGATTGAAAATCGGAACATGTAGGCGGTGCAGAGAAAGGGGCGGATCCAAATAAAAGAAAGACCATCCATCTGAATATTTATCACACCTTCAGTCGAAACCCTTCACGCGAGATTTCGTGGAGTGACGACATTTTCTGCTTCTTTTTGCAGCTGCGAATCATGGCTCGCGACTCGGGCACGCCCTACCGCTTCAACACTACAACATGCATCATCAGAATCACCCGTAATTTCCGGTCCCCCATCTTCCTGAGTCCGTCCTATGCGCAGACAGTGTTGGAGACACTTCCCCTGGGCGCAGTCATCCTCACTGTGAACGCCACCGACAGCGATCCACTGGTAGGTCCATGTTCGTTGCATGCACAGATGCATGTGGCACACAGCCATGCTGATTGCTTGTACGTGTCATACTCTTTTTAGGGGGGAAAATGCGCCAACTGCTTACCTTTTGTATGTGTATCGATAAGATTATTTAATTACGTGCTTCAAGTGAAAATATATTGCCTGAGGATATCACTCTAAGAACGCAGCACGACGAGAGTGCTTCGGCGAAGACGTAATTGAACAGTTGTTTGACAGTCAAGTTGCTGTTTATGACACACTTGTTGAAAGCTGTTCTGATTAACTGCCTCGTGTGAAAGTTAGAAAACGGGAGGCCGGTGAAAGTTCGTGTGAAAGTTGATCATTTTGACTGTCTTACCTGAAACATTTATAGAATGGCTGCTTAACGTGAGCGCCGTTCTGGTTTGGCTGTTGTTGCTGTAATTGACTTTCTGTCCTGCGTAGATGCTGCATGAGAAACAGAAGGCCGCCTCAGGCAAACGTTGCCTGGGTAGTCGTCCTGTGTAAACTCCTTGTTATATGAGTACGCGATGTGAACGTTGCAGCAATTATTATCAAGGGCGACCAAACTCGGCCTGTCCCTGTATTATTCATGCAGTTCAGACCAGTGTGAACGCTGCTGCGAATACTTGGGTGGCGCTGCGCTAATGATCATGATGGGTCCACATGGGACGACAAGTTGAGTGGGCTTCCTCAGTCTTCACCGCGCAGTGCCTAGTATGTGGTGAGCGGCGACGATCGCTGTCGAGAACTGTTCCCAGGGCGCCCCGATGCTAGAGCATGAATGCAAGTCACATTTCTGGAGCGTGAATGCGGTCAACTCTGCTAGAGCATGGATACAATCCACTCTGCTAGAGCATGGATGCATTCCACTCTGCTAGAGCATGGATACAATCCACTCTGCTAGAGCATGGGTGCAGTCTACTCTGCTAGCATATGAATGCAATCCACTCTGCTAAAGCATAGATGCAATTCACTCAGCTAGAGCATGGATACAATCCACTCTGCTAGAGTATGGATGCAATTCACTCAGCTAGAGCATGGATGCAGTCTACTCTGCTAGAGCATGGATACAATCCACTCTGCTAGAGTATGGATGCAGTCCACTCTGCTAGAGCATGGATACAATCCACTCTGCTAGAGCATAGATGCGGTCCACTCTGCTAGAGCATGGATACAATCCACTCTGCTAGAGCATGGATGCAGTCCACTCTGCTAGAGCATGGATACAATCCACTCTGCTAGAGCATGGGTGCAGTCTACTCTGCTAGAACATGGGTGCAGTCCACTCAGCTAGAACATGGATACAATTCACTCTGCTAGAGCATGGATACAATCCACTCTGCTAGAGCATGGGTGCAGTCCACTCAGCTAGAACATGGATACAATTCACTCTGCTAGAGCATGGATGCAATTCACTCAGCTAGAGCATGGATACAATCCACTCTGCTAGAGCATGGATGCAATTCACTCAGCTAGAAAATGGATACAATCCACTCTGCTAGAGCATGGATGCAATTCACTCAGCTAGAGCACGGGTGCAGTCTACTCTGCTAGAACATGAATGCAATCCACTCTGCTAGAGCATAGATGCAATCCACTCAGCTAGAGCATGGATACAATCCACTGCTAGAACATGAATACAATCCACTCTGCTAGAGCATGGATACAATCCACTGCTAGAACATGAATGCAATCCACTCTGCTAGAGCATAGATGCAGTCCACTCTGCTAGAGCATAGATGCAGTCCACTCTGCTAGAACATGTATGCAGTCCACGCTGCTAGAGCATAGATGCAGTCCACTCTGCTAGAGCATAGATGCGGTCCACTCTGCTAGAACATGTATGCAGTCCACTCTGCTAGAGCATAGATGCAGTCCACTCTGCTAGAGCATAGATGCGGTCCACTCTGCTAGAGCATAGATTCAGTCCACTCTGCTAGAGCATAGATGCGGTCCACTCTGCTAGAGCATAGATGCGGTCCACTCTGCTAGAGCATAGATTCAGTCCACTCTGCTAGAGCATAGATGCGGTCCACTATGCTAGAGCATAGATTCAGTCCACTCTGCTAGAGCATAGATGCGGTCCACTCTGCTAGAGCATAGATGCGGTCCACTCTGCTAGAACATAGATGCGGTCCACTCTGCTAGAGCATAGATGCAGTCCACGCTGCTAGAAAATGGATACAATCCACTGCTAGAGCATGAATGCAGTCCACTCCGCCACACCACTACTGACCCTGCTTGTGTTGCAGCCTCCCAACAACGAGGTGCGCTACTTCATCACCGCGGACGACGAGGACAAGGAGTGCTTCATCCTGAACGAGTTGACAGGCCAGCTGCTGCTGCGACGCTCCCTGCTCTACACGCCGTGCAACGCCAACGCTTTCCTGGTAAGTGCTGGCTCCTGCCTGCCGTCTTCCCAGCATCATGTTCAAATAACAACAACAACAACAACAACAACAATTATAACAACTTTTATTTGCCTATTTTTTATAGTACACATAGCGGAGATTTTCGTTCTTGGCCCCACGTAGCAGTACCCGGGGTGATTCTCGCAGTTGTTGTCACACCCGGGACTGCTCCTTGGGCTCCGTGTATAAGTCGGGTTTACTGCCGACTCTACTGTGCTGCTTGACGTATGGAAAGTAATACAAACGCCTGTAGCATTTCAGTGACTTTTTTCCTCATAGAAAAGTATGTAGAATACCGTTGCAAATACGTCGCTAAGATCATGTAGTGAATTCTGTGGAATACAACAGTAAGTACTGAACCGGAATCCAGCAAAGAGTTCTATGGAATTGTACTGTCGTGTAGATCCGTTTGACTTACCTGCTGTAAATGGAGATCATCGCAATCTGAATAAACCGAAGCAAAAGTCGTGAAGAAGTTTCTTCCTGAAACCCAGTGGGGCTGTTTGGAGCGGGGGCTGTAGGTGCCTCTTGAACTGCATTGCAGATGAGGGTAATCGCACGCGACCGGGGCACTCCACAACTGTCCAGCATCGAGGTCAACGTGACGGTGCTGGTGCAGCGAAACAACTTTCCCCCCGTGTTCATCAACCAGCTCTACCAGACCACCCTGGCCGAGGACCAAGCCGTTGACAGCGTCGTCTATGACGTCACAACACGTGATCAGGACACTGTGGTGAGTCCCTCTTTGTTTTACCTTCGTGGGAGCCATGCATTTGCTAGGTCTTGGGATGACAGTATCTGCATGAACGAGGGGTAAAATGAAACATTCAGATAAGATGGGAAATCAAAGTGTATGCGTGCGTGAAGTCCCAAATCTCCTTTGAATTATGCTATTGAAGCAAGTAATGAGAAAATCTGACAGAACAACTTTACATAAATTAATTAGCTATACAGGCTGAAGTAAATTCTTTTTCCTGTGTCTGCTGCTAGGATTTTGAGTGAGTTACGTGTTTGTTTTACCGACTTTTCGCGAGAGAGACCGCCATACTGGCATGTTGTATACGCAATAGGGAGTCTTACGTTGTACCTGATTTGCAGAGCCCCTTCTACGTGGTCACCCACAGCATCATAGGGGACGATTCGGCCGTCACCTTCTTCCGCATCGATTCCAACTCGGGTCGCATTTCCCTGGCCTCCAGCATTCGCAACGACGTCAATACTTTCTACAGGGTGAGTCTTGCGCTCTCTATAAGTCTGTTCGTCTGCTGTTCGTCTGCTGTTCCTCTGCTGTTCGTCTGCTGTTCGTCTGTCTCTTCGATGTTTGCTTGTCTGTTGCGCGTTCCTTGCTGAATGGATCTATGAATTTATCCTGTGGCAAGATGCACAACTCGCATTCCTGCCCTTCGTAATGAATGGAATAGTGCTGAAGCTGTTTTGGGAGCAAAGAAGCCATGCTGCGGTGAAGCAGCAACCCAGCAGACATGAAATGTTCTTCAAGAAGTAAACTTAATAGTGCTGCCAAAGTAACCATGAGCTCTACTCTCTATCTGTGGCTCGCAGTCCATCAGATGCTGATTGGGGTTCTATCAGTTCTCCCAATGACCACGGTTCAAAGTGGCCCAAGGAACAGGCGTAGATGAGAAGTTGCTTTACAAGAAAAGGGAGAGTTGGGGGGAGGTGTGCAACCCCTATATTATGTTCTGTTTACTTTTGCCGTAGGGTGCTGGTCAGTGTATAAGATGCTGTTTTCTGCAGCATATGTACGTCGTCACAATTCCACCATGATGTTTTGACACAGCGAAGACTTGGTTACGTCACTGCAGGTACGCGTGCTGGCTGCCGATGGGGGGACGCCTTCCCGCACTGCCACGGCCACCGTCAACATCGACGTCACACGCAACCTGTTCCCGCCCGTCTTCAACACTCTCTTCTACAACGTCACTATCCTGGAGACACAGGGCCTGGGCCTCAACATCATCCAGGTCTTCGCCTCGGACAACGACACCAAGGTACGTTAGCTCCAGTCCTCTCGTTTGCAGCCTGAGGAAACGGGGTTCGATTCTCTTGGTGGAAAAGTTAAACAAAACTCTTTTATTAAGTTTTACCTTGTTTTATTTTCGTTTTATCGAGACGAACGTCATTGCCTTGGCATGACTTCATGGGAGTCTGTCAAAGTTTGGGCAGGGGATGTATTTACTGTAATCGGGATGACTTCTCAAGAAAATCTTTAGAAATCTAGCTGAACATGCCTACACTTCATTTTAGGACAGAGGATTGTTACGTAGTTTTGTTGTGATAGATAACAAAATACGGGGGAAAGGATTGGTCAGCGTCAGTAATGCCTTCATATAACACATCTTTCCACGCATGTTTGGGGAGACCAGTGATATGGCTACGTAGTTTTCTACTGCATGAGTGTGTATTGTGCGTGTGCGCGCGCGAGCGTGTGCGTGTGTGTGTGTGTGTATTTGCGTTTGTGTATGGCGTGAGAGTGTGTGTATGAGTGCGTGTGTGTGTGTGCGCGCGCCCGTTCGTATGAAGGCCAGTACTTCTCCACGTACACTTTACACTGTGTGCATAAAGTGGCTAGTGATCTTCTAGACGACATGTGCCTGGTGCTCCTGCAGACGCCGTACAACATCGTGCGCTACGAGGCGACGGGCACGGCCTCTGCCACCACCTTCTTCAGCGTCAACAGCGTGGACGGCATCGTGACCGCACAGCGCTCCCTCGCCACGGACCAGAGCCGCCTCACCCAGTACACGGTAGGAGGCCCAGTTTCCTTCGTCCTCCCTCCTCTTGCCCCTCCTTCTCCCCCTTCCTTTCCACTCTCCCTTTCCCTCTCCCCCCCTCTCTCCCCCTCTTTCCTCCTCTCTCCCCCTCTCTCCTCCTCTCTCCCCCTCTCTCCTCCTCTCTCCCCCTCTCTCCCCCTTTCTCTTCCACTCCCTCTCCCACTCTCCCTCTTCCCCTCCCCCTCCACCTTCCCTTCCATCCGCCTCTCCATCTGCCCTTCCCTCTACCCCTTCCTCTGCCCCTCCCTCTACCCTTCCCTCCGCCCCTCCCTCTCCCTTTCCACTCTCTCACTACCTTGCCCTCCCCTTTACCCCTACCTCCCTCCCCCCTCCCTCTGCCCCTCCCTCTCCCTCTCCCTTTCCACTCTCCCCCCCCCCTCCCTGTATCCTTCTCGCCCCCCCCCCCCCCCCCCCGCCTTCTCTCCATCCCGCTCTCCTTTCCTGTCTTCCTCTCTACCGCCCCCTGTGTGTTGAGGTCAGAATAGACTCACCGCGTCTCCCTACGCGATTCGCAAGAGGCGATTAGCTAGGGACAGTTTGAGTTGATTTGCGCTTACTCAATACCATTCTATTGATTTTCGTGCTTAATGACCTTTCATAGCCTAAAACGCTGAGAAGCCGTAAAACTCCATCCATCCATCCATCCATCCATCCATCCATCCATCCATCCATCCATCCATCCATCCATCCATCCACCCCCCTCTTTCTTTCTCCCTCAATCTCTGTCTTCCGTCCTCTCACCCTCCCTCTCTCTCCTTCCCTTCCTTCTCCTTCCCTCCCGCCATCTCATCCTTCCGCCATCTCTCCCTTCCTCCCTCCTTTTTCGCACCCTGCACCTTTCCTTCTGATCCCCCCCCCCCCCCATTTCTACCCATAATTGTAATAATCTTTCGACATCATTTTTGGAAACCTTCCCCACAACTCTTCTCCAGTACTGTTTCTTCCTTAAACACTGCTTACCTGATCTTTTCCTATTCCGAAATGTCCCAGCAAACCTGTCGGGGGCTTTTATTTCGTATTTTCCATCTGCAAACACTTTGCCCAGAGTTTCTTCTGCTCTGCATTTGCATACTACAAGAGCAACATTGCACGTTTCGGCTGCAATTAAGTTCCAATTGGGGGATTTAACCCTTGTATTTGTACTAGCTTCCACCTCTTCTATTCTCCATTCATCTATTCTTCAACTTACCTGCACCCTCCCCCGGTTTTCTCTCCCTCCCCTCCCTCCTCCGCCCTCTTTCACCATTCTCACATTTATAACGTCATTTCATCTTCACATTTTCCCGCTTCTGGTATTGCTTTTACAAATGTTTCCAGTACTACTTTGCCTAG
>JAWQFJ010000900.1:67500-77500 GCA_034096865.1 Theodoxus fluviatilis | reverse complement strand
TATGAGACCAATCACGAGAAATGATATGAGACCAATTATAAGAAATGATATGAGACCAATCATAAGAAATGATATGAGACCAATCACGAGAAATGATATGAGACCAATCATAAGAAATGATATGAGACCAATTATAAGAAATGATATGAGACCAATCATAAGAAATGATATGAGACCAATCATAAGAAATGATATGAGACCAATCATAAGAAATGATATGAGACCAATCACGAGAAATGGTATGAGACCAATCATAAGAAATGATATGAGACCAATCATAAGAAATGGTATGAGACCAATCATAAGAAATGGTATGAGACCAATCATAAGAAATGATATGAGACCAATTATAAGAAATGATATGAGACCAATTATAAGAAATGATATGAGACCAATCATAAGAAATGATATGAGACAATCATAAGAAATGATATGAGACAATCATAAGAAATGATATGAGACAATCATGAGAAATGATATGAGACAATCATAAGAAATGATATGAGACAATCATAAGAAATGATATGAGACAATCATGAGAAATGATATGAGACAATCATGAGACACAAGTCTTTTGAAGAAACGGTGAGAAAAGTCATCGGCATACTACATGACGTAATTGCTTTCCTGAACTTTACCGTAAAGCATTTCAGATCTCCTCTGTGAGCATGCATAGAAAATGCTGAGGATGAAACATCTCCTTTTGTCAATTTACCGACGTGAGCCCTGTTTCTTCATGCATGGTGGGTCACACAAGGTCAGGTGGCAGGCATCTAGCATGGCATCCTGGAAGTGCACTGTGTTCTTCTGGTTGCAGGTGGCACCAGTGGAGGGCTTCAGTGAGCTCTATGGGCAGATCAGCTCCTCGCCTGCCAAGGCGTACATCCTGGGAGTTCTGGCTGCCATCATCTGTGTCATCTTCATCGTGGGCATCACCTGTGGCCGCGTCACCAAGCGAGTCCGAGCAGAGATGAAGAACAAGTGAGACCCAGATGAAGTGAGAGAAAGAGAGAGAGAGTGTGTCAAAACTGCCTACTGATGTCCATTTTGTTTTCTTTGAGATTACTTCACACATCCACATATGCACCCTCCTCCCTTCTTCTTCAGTGGAAATTATGCCATGGGAATTTCCGTGTCTGTTTTTGTCTGGCTAGCTGTCTTTCATTCATCCTGTCTTTCATCCTCCCTGGCTATGCCATCATTCAGGTTGGTTTTCTGCCATGTTCTACAGCTGCCAGAATCAAAGGTTCTACGTCGAACAGCCACTTTCACTTGTGTGGTGAGTGCCAGAGCTATTTCATTTGGTGCATATGCAGTTGGGCAGCCTTGAATGTTCGAATGCAAATTGCATCAGTTGGTGGAGATTTGTGTACAGAGCTGAATGGCAAGCAGCATATTTTTTGAATGTGTGATCTTGTTACTCATGACACGGTATATAAAGCTATATTTTGTGAGTTGGGGAGCAAGTGTGCACACATGTCATTGTTGCATACGCATTTCCTGCCTGCATGAAGCAGAGAATCTTGTTGAAGTATTTCACTGCAATGTCTTGTCATGTTGTTAGACATGTGGAATTATGTAATGAAATGATGAAGGAAAGTTTAAGTTCAATGTGATTTTGTGATGACGGAACAGAGCACTGAGTATCTGTTGTTATCACATCCATGCAAAGCCTGATATTTTGTCATATAATAGATGTGCTTGCCTAATAACTCAGTCTTAATCCTTGCCATTATAATATAATATTCATAATCATGGAAGTTTTAATTTATTGTCAACTGAGCTTTCTTCACCATTCTTATTAACTAGGGGATATGAACTGTTATTAAAGACACAACTGTGTGCTTGATGTGCTTGACTTTGAAGCTGGTTTTCTCCTCTTCTTTCTGATAAATATATCAGTGTCCAGTGTCCAAAGTTTTCTGTCTTTGGGTTTTTAAGATTATGAATATTTAAAATCATTGTCCAATATGTACATGAATGTTTGTTGGTACTTGTGGGCAGTTATTATTTGTGTTTGCAACATGAGATGGAATTGCTCTGAAAAGAGGTGATACCTATACAAACTGTAGCTGCAAGTTGTGGACCATCTTACCAGAAATATTATCTTGTCCTCACCAGATGAAGAGTTATCCACAGGAGTAGTAAGTGCAATAGTTTCAGAAAGATAAGCACACTTAACTGTGCCCAGCCATAAAGCAGTGGCGTTTCTTGAAGCGTCATTGAACATTGGACTGCAAACCCCAGAGTTTGAGGTCTGGAAATGTTCACAGTTTTTGGAGGCAAGACATCAGGGGAGGTGTTGGACAAGTTTTTCAGTCAAATTTTCTTTTTCTACTTAGTATGGCTCCCATTTCTAACCAACAAGTTATGGGCAGTTAGCGCTGATGCTATGGGGACAGTGATTATCTTGCCATGGATTTTGCAAGGGTGCTCAGTGAGTTTGCTTGCATGGATAAGGCAGTGGAATATATGTTTGCACATCATTATTGTGTTGGTTCCTATAGCAGAGCAGAAATGAAGGGCACAGGGGAGAGAAATATTCAGGGGCACAAGTGTTAAAATGAACTCACCCACACCAAAACCCTCCAGTTTCCATATTGAGTACCCCAAACACAGCAGTACTGAGATTTTTCACCAATTCTGTCCATATTGCTAAGTTGTAGGTGCTGTGGTTTGTTAACTTCATACCCTGTTAGCCATGCTAAGAAGACCAGTTGTGACTCATTTTTGTCTGTTCCTTACTGGAGTGAGGGCAAGTGCAGCCTTTGAAACAGTTACCTTTGACCTGCCCAGTGATGTTCCTCACAAGACTTGGTCTCCACAACCCATCAGATGTTAGTTGAAGCTAAACAAAGTGATAACCCTGTTTTCTGATGCCTCATGGAACAGAAACATTCCACTGAAAAAGTCCAAATCGACCTTGCCACAAGATTTCAATCACCATGAATGCCAGCTTGATGTTTGAGCAGAACACAACATACTTCAACATGGCTTTGACAGCTTATGGTGTTTCTGAGGATGAGGGATGAAATGAAAGTTTTGTAGATCTGTGTGCTATAGGACTTTCAGCTTGCCACTGGTGTCAAAATTGCTGTTTTCTTTGTCTGGCATCAGTGGGTGCATAAATTTTTTTACAGATTTCCAGCAGACCTCCAAAAGCAAAGTTGTTCAATCATTTCAAATGTACAAAACATCTGTGCTTGGACATCTGGTAAAGAAAATGGCTGCCTGGGTTGGAGAAAGGGAAACAAGCGGTGAGGTGCTAAGGTTGAAGCCAAGTCGCAGCAGAAAGTCTGGTTGGCAGAGCCCAGAGAGGCAAGGCGTGCAGGCTGCGGTCACTGCTTTGTGTAATCAAGGTGAAGGGCATGGGGACTACGTTGTCACCAAACCAGCACCACAGATCAGAGCATATGATGTCTGTTTCTGTCTGTTTTTCTCAATGGTTTGCCCAGCTATGGGTTTGCAAATAGCAATGTTTTGTATCCATGTATGTGAGAATTCCTTTAGGGACTTTCACTATGGGTTTCCAGATAGTATGTTTCTTATCCATGTACAAGGACTTCATGGGTTTTCAAATAGTAATGTTTCTTATCCATGTACAATGACTTTCTTTTAAAGGACTTTATGGGTTTTTAAATAGCAATGTTTCGTATCCATGGACATGGGCATTTTTTGGTGGACTTTTTCTTTTGGTTGCTGCAGTGCAGTGCCTAGATTGTGATAAACAGAACTGGTATCTACTGAGGAATGACCAATGGTCACTCGGGTGTGAGTCGAGAACTTTGATGCAACATGACAGCACTGCCGGGGAACTGTTACCATTGATAGAAGACCTGCAGTCACAACACGTCTGGGTTCACATGACATTTACATGAAGTTTGGTTCTGTTCCCATGTGAGCATTGGACTGTGTGCTGTTGGGAAATGTTGATTCGTCCACATTTCCAATTATTATTGGTGTTTGTGTAATATTTCTTGTGTGGTTTCAGGCCTCTTAAGCAGTGGGAAATTCTGATACATCCCATTGTTTTCCCAAGGTAATGTTCAGCTTTAATACTCCAATTCTGCGTTGTCTGATAGCTTCCTGGGCTGTATTTTGGGTCAAACTCTTCATGTATGCTTTTAATCCATAAGTTTTCATTCACTACTTAGCTATTAATTGCTTAGGCTTGATGATGCGTCTTGCATAGGTGTGGGGAAAAGCCCATAGTGATATTTTCTCAGAGTTTATCTTGTAAACCTGTCTTTTTTTAACTTTTTTTTTCCTGGGCCTAATCATTCAGGCATGATTTGATTAAGGGGTGCTCTAAGAGCCGTTTCGAACAAAAGTCTGTCAACCTTGGAAGTTGGAGTGTTCTGTATTGAAGTTCAAATGAGAGAAAAGTTCTTTCTTTCATGATGGGCATTTAACTTAATGGCAGAAGCATAATACTCTAGGATCGACCAAGCCGCCCTTGGTGTGGAATTAGCTTTGCTCTGTGACAGCGATGCCAGAGGCTTTGACTGCTGCAGGGAAGTGGCTTGATGACAACAAGAGGGCTTGGCCTGCTCTGACTTGCTACAGGCTCTGCCACTCACTGCTGAAGCTGTTCTTGTAGCTGGCATCTGCTGATCTTTCATGGCTAGAGTTCACGTCTGGTCGGTCAGTCTGTTTGGCAGTGGTTGAATAGGACCCATTGTGATTGGAGGATGGGTTTGTGTAGTAAGTCCTCGTGGTCAGTTCAGAGTCTCAGTTCAGAGTCTTAAGAGACTGGAGCTGATAAACAGTGATGTCTTCAACACAGCTAACGCTAAGCAACATTACCTATGCCTCTCCCTTGGACTCCGGCTTGTGTTGACAGGAAATATCTTCCTCTGGGCAACTGTGGGATAGCAGAACTTGTATGTCTGGTAGACCAGGCTGTTACCAGAAGAGGTCTCATTAAAAAATGGTATCTCCTTGCATTGTTTTGGAATAGTGGCATGAAACTTGTAAGCTTCCGTCTGTAAAATTTCCTCCTCAGGATCTTCTCAGCAAAGTAGAAGTTGGCCGCAGGTTCTGGGAATCTCACACTGTCCCTTTCATCCTTCAGTATTACAGGGCAGCCGTTCCTAGAAACTTCAGATACAGAAACGGACCATGCAGCAATGACCAGAAGGTGGAGAAAATCAAAAGAGCTTGGTCGGAGCCAGGAATCCTTCCAATGCCAGGCTAGATGACGTTTGAATTTGTTTCAGGGGAAGACTGTGTGACAGTACTATTATGATCTCAGGCTATTTGTCGCTGCTTGCAACTGATCAAACTGCATGCTAATTTCCATCTGCTTGTGGAAGTGCATTTGGGCACTGCACCTCTAGATTCACTGTAGAAATTGCTGGTACTGTTGCACTTGTAAACTTTGTACAGAAATGGATGTAAAGCTGATTATCCACTCTCAGATGAAGGGAGTGCCTCATTAAATTTTTTTTTCCTTGCCTTCCCTGTACAGACTGAATAAAAACACAGAAAGTATGCACATTGGTTTGTGTCATTTTAGAGCCATGTTGTACAAAGGTGACCTTGTAACTGTATTTGTACAGAATGGCAATATTTCATGGATTGACATTCAGGATCTTTTTTTGCTTAGATAAGTGTGCACACAGTATATTGTATGAATAATCATGGGTATTTGTTAGCTTTAATTACATTTATTCATTTAACCAGACAAAAGTGGTGTTTAGTTTGGAAAGTGGGAAACTAGGCAGAACAGGGGACTACTTGAAGTGAAAGTTTGGTTTTCCACTGTGTCTTTGTTTTGTCTTGTCCTGTCCTGTCCTGTCCTGTCCTGTCCTGTCCTGTCCTGTCCTGTCCTGTCCTGTCCTGTCCTGACCTGTCCTGACCTGTCTTGTCTGCACTGACGATTCTAACTTGCACTGTATTCTAGCATGCAGGAGACAGACAGTGACAAGCTCTGTGAAAGCGACCATCTTTCTCCAGCGGAAACCACACCTACAGAGGTGTGAACAACTGTACATAGCGTGGACTGGATTTTTGTTTTCCCTGCAGCATTCTTTGAAAATTTTGGTCTGGCTGCTGTGCTCACTTCATGATCTGTGATCGAATGTATAAATGCAAGTTGCTTTCTCCTGCCCCCCCCCCCCCCCCCCCCCCCCCCCCCCCCCCCCCCCTCCTTTCCCCCTTCCATCAAGTAAAGTGCTTCTTCCAAATTGAAAAATGCTGTTGTAAGAGTATGCATTCATGCTAGCATCATTAGAGTTGTAACCATTTATCATGGTACATTTGTATTCATTCCACTTTTCTTTCGTGGGAAATTTGAATGTCCTGAAGGTCTAGATGAACCGTCAGGTTCAATATTGTAGGTGCATCCTTAGTGGCGATACTATTGTGATGTGTGTTGTTTTCTGTATGCAGTATTCTCTCGTTTTTGTGTTTCAAACCGTATCGTCAAATACCTTAAATGGTTGTTTCCTTTCTTTCGTTTCTGTTGAGACCGACTTCTGTTTGATGGGATTGTACCACTGAAAAATGTTCCATTACTGTCGCTGACTTCCAATGTGGTGACTTGGTGATTTGACTTCATCCGACTATTGCCTTGTACACAGCTCATTAAAAAAAATCCATTTTCTTTGCTTATCTAGCATTCTAGGACTTGGGGGCTCGATCATGACGTGTGTGTTAGGTTAGGTTAGCCAAGCACGGTTTGGAGACTTGGATAGTTCAGTCTTTAGAAGGTCATTACATTCTAAATAGATTTTTTGGTAGCATTTTTCAGTTCGTTATTCTTTTGTCTTTTTTTTTAATTGGTGAAGGGTCTTTTCCCCTTCTTGTCCTACTTCACTGTTCAGGTGTATTGTCATTTGTGCTCAACTTGTCGGGCTTGGAAATCTTCAGGATTGAACCTTTATGCTACGGTGTTCTGAAACCACTTAGAGAGCTACAAAAAAGTGTTTTGTTTCTTTTTTTCTGCCTTGTGGGAAAATGTCAGTCCATGTATGATACATAATTATGAATAAAAATATTATACTTTTACCAGTAATCATTGCTCTTTATTTCCTGATGTAATTTTTACTTGCTGCAAGATATAGGCGTGGTAAGTGCACCGCTTTGGAAATGGTTGTGGGGGTTGTAGTGGGGAGCAAGCATGAAAGAATTAGAAGTACCTATATGCCAACGTGTTCTTAGCAAATGAAAAGTTGTCTCTTTCGCCTAACGGGCTATTTAGGGCAGTGGCGAAGGACAACTTTTATGTAAATGTGAAAACTACATACTTTAGCTATTCAGCATTGAGATATCTCTACAAGTGAGGAAATCGGTCCATCCATCCTTCCATCCCAATCCATCCATCCTTCCATCCCAATCCATCCATCCTTCCATCCATCCATCCCAATCCATCCATCCATCCCAATATATCCATCCATCCTTCCATCCATCCATCCCAATCCATCCATCCTTCCATCCATCCATCCCAATCCATCCATCCATCCATCCATCCCAATCCATCCATCCCAATCCATCCATCCCAATCCATCCATCCATCCCATCCATCCATCCATCCACCCATCCATCCATCCCATCCATCCATCCATACTTCCATCCATCCATCCCAATCCATCCATCCCAATCCATCCATCCCAATCCATCCATCCCAATCCATCCATCCATCCATCCATCCATCCATCCATCCCAATCCATCCATCCATCCATCCATCCATCACTCCATCCATTCATCTGTTGTCAGGCGTGGATAGGAGCAAGCAGAGGCAATAGTACAGGAAGGAAGTGCATAGAGGGCTTTGTGAATTGCTGTGCACAGTGACTCGTCGTATCTTAGTGGAGACTTGCTTTTCCTCACATGCCAGATGTCTCCAGACTGAAGAATGAGAAAACGATATAGGTGCATTTTCATTTTAATATTTTGCCCTCTCCTGTTTCCTAATCCGTACAGCTGGAGTTAAAAACGTTGACAGGTAGGTGAACACACTACTTGGGAACATACTTTGGGGTGGGGGGTGGGGGAGGGGGGGGAGACCTGCTCCAAATCAGTTGAAGGACGAGAAGTGCTACAAGAGATATTCAGTGCTAATTGCAAATCTTCTCTCCCAAAGGTTGGATCATGTTCGTCGGATGCATCGCCTTGTTGGTTGGGGGTTACAAGAATAGAATCACCGCATCTCCCAACGCAATTCGTAAGAGGCGAATAACTAGGGACATCGTAACTTGACTGTTCTTACTCTAGTAATAGGTTATCACGAGAAATGGCCTTACATAGCCTTCAAAGCCTGATAGGCCGTAAAACTCACTCCATCATCCATCCAGTCATCCATCATCGAATGCCTCTGTAAGTCTTCGCCAGATCTCGCCAGCTACAGATAGGCTGCAGCTACGATGGCTGAATCTGACAGCTGTACGAGAGAACTGTTTTCCCGCTTATCAGTTCACACCGTATCGAACACGATGGAGGACATTTCTGATTTCGTCCAAAACTATCATTCCCTGGTACATCCGTATTGAGTGCTCGCACTGTCTGGCGAACGTTAGACTGAGTTTCAAGCTCAGCAAATCTTTTTCAGTAATGAGACATTTATACATTTGCCAGGGTAGCTGGAAATTCGTGTTCTCCTTTCAAACAATTTGCTGTTATTGATTTTGCCACAGGTTTCGTTAGTCCTTGAGCAACTCGTCAATTGCAACACACGTATACATGTAGGCTAGTGTTGCTACGACTAGTGTGTTGTGATGTACAACAATAAACTGTTTCACCAACTTCTGAACACTTCAGAGGTTAAAAGCTTGTATTGCAATTAGTTCTTTGGATGTTGTCTTTATGAAAGTATCCCTAGCCATCGCCTTATTTTGAGAATGTGAATAGGAGAGGCATCCTTCAGCAAATTACATCATAGATTAACTTATCAATGTTTGAGTTTATCACAGTTCTGCTGTGTCGAAATGCAATATATCTAACACTCGAGAGGGGAGACTCCGGAAAGAAGTATTGCATCACTGACAAATAATTTTCCAAGCAAATGTTGATCATATTGAACTTCAATTCACTTTACGTCACCAGCATTATCGAAATAAAACCATGGCAGTGACATTTGAAGTGGAACATAAAAGATTTGCAAGATCTACTGATAGGGAGATAAACACTTGGGAAGCCAGAACAAACTTCAAGCTTTGTGACTTGCAAGCTCTGTCAAAGGGCAGTGACCCAGTGAACAGACTGAATTGAGAATTCAATTCATGCCCATACTCTGTTGTTTTTTGGATGCCTTTGAAGTTTTAAACATTAAACAACATGCACTTTTTTGTTTTGTTTTGTTCTGTTTTTCATTCTATGAAAATGACTGCAATACATATCACTGCAGATAGTAATATTTTTCACAAGTAGGTCAACATATTCCTAGAGTCTCACGGCTGCTCATTTTGGGACTACCAGGGCACGTATCCAGAACGGCGAGTTATTTTAACCCCTATTTATCTCTAAACTCAGACGATTCCAACTGTCAGTTCCGCTCTCCCTTGGCTGGAAACCAGTATATATAGCAAAGCGCAACCTAGGATCCTCTGACGAGTGTACCTTATCTAACCGATCAAGATAACCCGGGATTAGGGGATAAATCGAGTGTTAAAAATATAAATCGCCGTTCTGGATACGGGCCTTGCCCTGCTAACAAATGTGTTGCTTGCTGTTCATGTGGAGGCAAAGATTTTAGATCCCCTCCTCCATTCTACATGGCAAGCCTTGTCGAAGCACTGCAATCAAGCTACTGCACTGTCCAGATTAACCAAAGCCTCACCCATTTTTTCTTCAAAGCGTCAACATCCACAACTCTGTGAGGATCTTCATCACCATGATGCAGCAGGCTATCTTGTCAACGCCTTGTTGCCAGTCATTCAAAATCTTGTCTGCACTTCACTAGCACTAGCAGCACAACAAAATCCAGTTTCACTGTGACGTCTTAAGACATCACGAATGCTTCCTTCCTCGAGTCGAAAATGAAATAACTGAGCGCACACT
>JAWQFJ010000900.1:32500-40000 GCA_034096865.1 Theodoxus fluviatilis | reverse complement strand
GATGGGCTTGGTGAATAACTAACTTAGACGTTCCAACAAAAATACATAGTTTTCCACTGAAGAAGATCCTTATCTCCAATTTAGATATCCATCATCTTATCAAATTCTAAGAAACGACCAAAACAATTATTGTTAATGAATGAATGAATGAATGAATAAATGAATGAATGAATGAATGAAGAATTAATGTCATTCAGCAGTCTTTTCCCACTTGCCTCGTGATAATTCCTCCGTGATCTCGCAGTCGCCCTATTCAGCTCAGCCATTCGCCACCCTGGCCATTACCACAGGGTGATGCATGCAGATGGGAGAAAAATCCTACCACAGCTCATTCAAAAGCCATTTTGCCGCCGTGCCGACGTAGCGGCGCATCCCACTGCAATCTGCGCCGCGCCCCACGCGTCCCTGCGCCTCCCTAGGTCTGTCTGGCGCGCACCGCAACGACCATCATGGCTTCCAGGGCCGTGGAAAAGTGCACTTAGAAAACGGCGGAATGACGTCCCGAGTGCGCCGTTCGAAAATCTGATTGTGTGAGGACGTGACGAAATGGCTTTCCTAGACAGTCACTGCTTTGCTGGGCGTTGTGGCCATGTTCTTCTTACCCACAACAATCGCCATCAACATAAACAGCAGCGGCCATTCGGAACGCGTGACTTCCTTATAGCATTGCCTGGAGGTGTCTGGAGACTGTCCATACGAACAGAAGATGGTTCTAGTAGGCACTGTAGGATCCTTATTTGAGTCTGGGTGGCGGTGTCTCCATTTTCAGGCGACCTCAGAAGTTTGAAAAATTCCAAGGAGTCGGAGATGGATGGATGGAGGGAGGGATGGATGGATGGATGGATGGATGGGTGGATGGAAGGATGGGTGGATGGATTGAAGGATGTATGGGTGGATTGAAGGATGTATGGATGGATTAATGGATGGATGAACGAAGGTGTATGGCCTATCAGCCTTCGTAGGCGATTTAAGGCTATTTGTCACGAAAAACCATCAGAGTTTGTAAGAAAAAAAGCAAAGTCAGGTCTAGATTTTCTTAGTTATTCGCCTTGTACGAAACGCATTGGGAGACGCGGTGTATCTATTCTTACCTCTATCCACAGAGGGACCAAGGAGTTGGTGTTTCCGACTACAACCACTGACCAGATGAGATCTAATGGGTACAGTAAGGCTCAAACGTGTCTGACTTTGCATGGATGACGTCGTCACGATCATCTTGAGAGGTTCTTTATGAAGATACCACTCACTTAGCATGTCCAATTAGCCGTCCAACAGCGAAGACAAATTTTAAAAAACGACGGGCTCATCCCTATCGAAGCCACGTACAAAAAAGAACATAGTCTTTTTGGCTAAAAGAATCACACCTACTTCATGAGAAATGGACATGGATTCGATTCGATTTCTATGCTTTTTGTTTTTGTTGATCTTGTGTAGGGGATTAAATTTGTGGTTTAATGCGAAATTTTCAGCGCGTTTGCGTCGTGCACAGAATGGCACCATTTTCGCGCCTACTTTTGAAAACAGTGGTCAACGTCAAATCGCCTTTCCTGCTCAGTTACTTTACAAACAACGCTGAAAGTTGCAGGATCGGCAGAGGAATGAGTGCTCATTTAAACAGTGGGAAGAACATGTATTTCCATTCATCTCACCGAAATATATCAAGGTAATAAAACAGCAGTTCAACTTGTTTTCATGAGTGTTCATTTATACATTTATAGGAGTAGGTGTATAGGTTATTTCTGGACATTCACTGCCGATTTTTTTATAATCGCGTGCAAACACGCAACACCGTATACGTACGCTCTATGAATTATGTCCCTTGAATTGATCGAAATGAATCGAGGCCTCACATTTTCGACAAAATTGTCTACAGTTGAATTCGGGATGCTTTTTTTCGTTGAAAAAGTCCCTGTGCCATTCGATACTTCACCATGGTGTGTTCTATGAAGTGAAAATCTGATGTAATATCTGTATCGTCAGTTATTTCGTCTATCGGCAACTTCTTCACCGACTCTGGCGCCAGGACGCAGCCATGTTCTTTCGTCTTGCTAGTTGATGTGGCCGTTTTCCTAGCAGTAGGAGCGTATCACTCGCCCTCTACTAGCCATTCAGGGAGAATCTCGAGATTTTGGGCCTAACAAACGCGCCCAAGGATGTCGACCAGCGCGAGAACAAAGATGTCCGCGGATTAGAACTGGTCCAGCGATGTCAATGACAAACAGTAGCCTGACTGGACACTTCCGTCGCCGTCGAGTCGGAGTAAATGGCTCGCCCACCACTCTCCATTGATCCTGCGCACCATCGTTAGGGAGAAGAAATGGATCTCGTCTGAGGATCGTGGTTATTAAAAAAATTCTCGCAACTCATGAGCTGTCAAAGCATTCAAAAATCTGTCCATTCAAAAGAAATCGATGTTTCAAGTTTGGAAAACTTAGGAACTGAAATTACGAACTCGTAACTCACTTCGACTTCCGGAAAGCCAGCTACAAGATATTTCCGTGTTACCGAAGTCACTAGCAATACACCTTCTTATCCAAAACAACATGTTGGTTCATTTGTCACATAATTCACTGCTGGCCTGGGTCCAGCCTCGAGTTGTCATTGTAACTTTCACGGACCCAAGCTGGCAGGCATTCTGTGGACTCTGGCACAGTTCGCAATGAATGCGTAATAGACTTGACCCTTCGCATTACAGCATTGCGCCAAAATTAGTTCGTTCTGATACTTTTTTTCTCTCCACTCTTTACAGAAATCATTCAGATGTCAAAGCTTGTTTCCATTTCAACACAAACGTTTCATTTTATCGAATTAACGCTTGTTTATTGCCTCAACAAGAGTAAGTTAAGAGTTTTGTGCGAAACAGTCTTAGAACTACTTTGACGGCGTATGTCAGGGAGCAAATCAGCTATCCCACAAGCCTCTCGTGTGACCTCCATTTGCATATTTCGGACGAAAACCTTCCATCACGTGATGTCAACTAGGCTAGAGACACTTTCGCCGGTAGGCGATGTCTCTACTGAACTAGAATGGCTAGCAGACTCCCAGAAGTGGAGGACTGAGAGATGAGGCTGCCAATGTTGTCGAGCACCGTCATAGGACGTGGGGATGCAGACACACAGGAGTCTTTCTGTGTGGACTCAGATTTTGGCGGAGGTAGAGACGTCACTGGTAAATGGAATATCGAAGGTCATGCCATAGAAAAAAATATATGGATTCGCTGTCGTTAGGTGGTGTGTGTGCGTGTGTGTGCGTGCATGTGAGTGTGTGAGTCTGTGTGTGAGTGTGTGTGTATGAGTGTGAGTATGTGTGTGTGTGTGTGTGTGTGTGTGTGCGTTTGAGTGTGTGTATGTGTGTGTGTGTGTGTGTGTGTGTGTGTGTGTGTGTGTGTGTGTGTGTGTGTGTGTGCGTTCGTGCGTATGTGTATGTGTGAGCGAGTGTGCGTGCGTATGGATGTAGATATGTGTGAGTGTGTGTGTATGTGTGTGTGTGAGAGAGTATGTCTGTATGAGTGTGTGTGTATGTGTGTTTGTGTGTGTGTTTCTGTGTGTGTGTGTGTGTGTGTGTGTGTGTGTGTGTGTGTGTGTGTGTGTGTGTGTGAGTGCGTATTTGAGTGCGTGTGAGTGTGTGCGTGTGAGTGTGTGTGTGTGTATGTGTGTGTGTGTGTGTGTGTGTGCGTGCGTGTTCATCCAGGAGCCTTACCAGCCTAGCCCCAGCAGTAAAAGAGGCTCCCGAGGAGTATCGCGACTACATCAGGTCAATACCACGTGACTGGCGCGCTGTTCTCAGATGATGGATGTGCACGCAAACGGACTGCATGCAGGGTTGTTTAGAGGCAACAACCATGGATGTGCCCCAGCTCAGTCATGCAATCTGTCCTCATGTAAACTGTTACAAAGCACGATGAACAACTCAGTTGACACGAGGTGTACATTTCGTTTATGTAGTCCAAAGGTCTGAGCTGGCTGCGTAGAGCGACGCCTTCAAATGATGTCATCAATGTATCGCACCCCAGACTGACAGCTCCATCCGAGTTGTTTGAGCAGCTCTTATAGCCTTCGACGCCAGTGGGACAGTGTAGATGTGTGGCTTTGGACCAAGTCGTCTGTCCCAGTGGGACACCGTGAATGTGTGGCTTGGGACCAAATGGGACACCGTGGATGTGTGGCTTTGGACCAAGTCAACTGTCCCAGTGGGACACCGTGAATGTGTGGCTTGGGGCCAAGTCAACTGTCCCAGTGGAACACCGTGGATGTGTGGCTTGGGACCAAGTAGGACAGCGTGGATGTGTGGCTTGGGACCAAGTCAACTGTCCCAGTGGGACACCGTGGATGTGTGGCTTGGGACCAAGTCAACTGTCCCAGTGGAACACCGTGGATGTGTGGCTTGGGACCAAGTAGGACAGCGTGGATGTGTGGCTTGGGACCAAGTCAACTGTGCCAGTGGGACACCGCTGATGTGTGGCTTTGGACCAAGTTAACTGTGCCAGTGGGACACCGTGGATGTGTGGCCTTGGCCCAAGTCAACTGTCCCAGTGGGACACCGTGGATGTGTGGCTTTGGACCACGTCAACTGTCCCAGTGGGACACCGTGGATGAGTGGCTTTGGACCAAGTCAACTGTCCCAGTGGGACATCGTGGATGTGTAGCTTTGGACCAAGTAGGACACCGGGGATGTGTGGCTTTGGACCAAGTCACCTGTCCCAGTGGGACACCGTGGATATATGGCTTTGGACCAAGTCAACTGCCCCAGTGGAACACCGTGGATGTGTGGCTTTGGACCAAGTCAACTGCCCCAGTGGAACACTGTGGATGTGTGGCTTTGGACCAAGTCAACTGCCCCAGTGGAACACTGTGGATGTGTGGCTTTGGACCAAGTCAACTGCCCCAGTGGAACACCGTGGATATATGGCTTTGGACCAAGTCAACTGCCCCAGTGGAACACCGTGGATATATGGCTTTGGACCAAGTCAACTGCCCCAGTGGAACACCGTGGATATATGGCTTTGGACCAAGTCAACTGCCCCAGTGGAACACCGTGGATGTGTGGCTTTGGACCAAGTCAACACAGGCCGGGAATGAGGAGAAGAAGAAGAAGAATCTGCATTGGTCGTCTCTTCCGGAGTCATGAGTGTCCAAGGTCTTTGTTTCATGCACGGCTCTGACTGACACAATGTGGGATCATGCTGTCGATGAACAGACCTAGTATTCCACGGAAGAGACATTAATTAGGAGCGACCGGTTTGACTGTTGGTCGCACGGAATGCCTTCTATTAGCATTCACGTGGAAGACAACGGGCTTCTACAAGAGGGAAGCAATCTCTGTCGTGAAAGAAGAGAACCTCCGCACAAAGGGAGTAATGTCAGTTGGAATCATGCGACAAACGCGTTTCCTGACCTCGATACAGATAGCACATCTTCTTCTAATGACTGATGTCAAGGACTGTGTCGGCTCCCGCTCATTATAATGCTCAGCTTTTGTGCAGAATGTGCGAATCGGGCTCCTGTGATCGTGACGTTTATGAAACGTCAGTCAGCTGGATGCACGTAGGGTAGTCTTGTCTCTAACAACCTGTGCATTAAGTCATGTGTCATATGTACAACGGCCTTGAGGACACAGGCCATCTGAGGCCGACTCAAACCTCCTTCCCCTTCCAAAATGACGTGCTAGCTTGGATTCGCCGTTGATCCTTCGCATCGCTCCGCCCTCAGCCAAATCTGGGACAAAAAGCGGTAAGGCTTCCTCTAATGGGCCACACTAGTGGACTCGTCCAAGGAGAGGGGTGCTTGAAGCTGACGTGCTACACCACCTAACGGGCCACATCACCTCATTGGCTGAGATTTGATATCACACACATGTAACTGACTCACACGTGACACAAGCACACATTAATCATGCACTGTGCACACAACGACGTACAGTGCACCGATTAACACCTTTTACACCTTCTTGAGATCCTGACTGCAAGACAGAAGAATCCAGAATTAACATCCCCCACAACTGATGTGTAGTCATTCCGTATCGATTTTGACTAAATATCATGTGGTCTATCGCACATTCCAAACATCGATGTCGTTTAATTCGCAGTGACTCCCACACAGCATGACGACCAAATTATTATGTACTCAATCGCTGGCTTGTGCAAAGCCACAAAATCAGTGACGTTGGTCGTTTAATCTGCAGTGACTCCCACACTTAACGACAACCGAATTACAATGATCTCGATCGCAGACTCGTCCACAACACCATATGAGGCCATGTCTCGAGCAAAAACGCTTATGTAAATACACAGCGAATCTCAGCCAATGAGGCGGCCCGTTAGGCGGTGTAGCACGTCAGCTTCAAGCACCCCTTTCCTTGGACGCGTCCACTAGTGTGGCCCATTAGAGGAAGCCTTACCCCCAAAACACGCTTCTGAGATAATTATTGCAGGCTGTTGCTAGCTGCAGTAATAAACAGTTTCCCTCGAAGATCACTCGGGAAATCAGTTGTTCGACCTACACTCACCCCTCGCACGCATTTTAACCGCAGCGGTGTTTTTCTCCCTGGAACGTAAGCACTGTTTATTTCTCAACACGACTCGGCTTGGGGAAACTGCCATGTACCACGTGACAAGTACACGCGCGGCGATTGGCTGTCGATGCGCGCGGTGAGCGGGGCTGCAAACGGTTCACTGAAGGAGGAACCTAACCTTGCAGGTGATGTTACACACGTGTTCAGGTGACCCCCATCGATCTCCCTCATCGATTTCCATCTGGGTGCCAAGGCTGGGGCGTGATGGAGCATGAAGACAGGACATCACCGTTCGCATCGAGACTACGGTGTGTTGCCTTCGCGGGGCATCCTAGACGCATCTGAATAGGCCCTTGATTGCAAAGTGGAATACATTTGACTTAATGGGGGTGAGGTCTTTCATCATCCTGTCAAGGAGCAATCCAGTAACAAGGGTTTCTTTCTAGTAAATGTTCAATAGGTGGCATTCATGCGTTTTGTGCGAGGCTATTGTGTGCGAACACTGGTTGCAAATCATATTCCGCCTTAAAAAGTAGTCTGACAGCACGGAGATGATTACCATATTTAATGACTCCTTTTTATGACTAAAATTTTTTCCTGATAATTCGTCATCACGGGCCTCAATGCGGTGCAAGAACAACATAGTAGAATTCAAAGGAATGCGTTTTTACAAATTATATCAAAAGCGTGCACATAATTACATAAACTACGATCGATTATTCGGACAGAATCATAAAAGTTTGTCATCACATTTGAAAATGGATAATGGGATCTTTCTTCTTTTTGTGCGTCTCATTTTATGCATATCAGTCTACAAACAGAGCGTCTGCCCTCCGTAGACACACACACACACACACACACACACACACACACACACACACACACACACACACACACACACACACACACACACACACACGTAGACTCAAAAACAGAGAAACAGACGGACGGACAGACAGACAGACAGACAGACAGACAGACAGACAGACA
>JAWQFJ010000900.1:5000-27500 GCA_034096865.1 Theodoxus fluviatilis | reverse complement strand
AGGGATGGGTCTTCTCGCTGTCCCTCAAAACATTTTCCCACCCTGGTTTCCCCCCTTATCTTGGTGGAGTTCCCCATGGCCTACTTTGACCCTGGGACAGGGTCGTTTTCATTTGCTGGTCACAGGATGATGCTATTACAGTACTATGGTATTGCCTATCCTCCGGGCGGAAAAACCTTTATTATACCATAAGCGCATACACCACGCCCTCGGCTCTCCTCACCCACCGACTACCATGCTGCCGTCTGCCATTGCTCTCTTTCAGTGCCACCCACACGCAGAGCCTCGGCGGGAGGGCGGGGAGCCGCCAGGCGTAACCTGAGCCGCCCGAGGAGGTTTTCCCCCGAGCCTGCCCCCCCATCACGCCCTACTCTCCAGCCGGACGAGCGGCCGGGGACCGCGTTGGCTGACGAGATGCCGCCCAACAATAATGCGTCTGCTGGGGGTCGAGAGGCCGCCAGTCGACCACGAAAACGCCGGAGGACCACAGCGGCTGCCTCCAACCTGCCCACACCTCCACCCGGGGCTCTGCAGCCTGCCCCCTCTCCCCTCCTGGACGAAAGTCACGTGGCTGCGGTGGCCGACTTGGTGCTGGCGCGTATTCTGCCCGCCATCCACAGCGCTCTCCGTGGCACAGCTCCCGGGCCACCTGCTCCTTCCGCTCCCCCACCCCGGCCCTCCCCAGCTCCGGCGAACGCGGTCTTCGGACACGGGGTTATTGCGGAGGATGTCACCACCCTCTCCCATACTCCTGCCAACACAGCCCTCGGATCTCTCATCGCCCCGTCGACTCAGGCCAACACGGACTTTGGACCGGCGGTCGTCGCGGCGGCTCTCGCCACCCCCGGCCTCCTCACAGGTGCGGGCGCGTCATCCTTCCAGCTGACCCCCCCCCTCTCTTACATCCCCGCAACCAGCCCCCCTCACCGCCTCCATCCCGGTGTCCACACACATCCCCATCAAAATAAAAACACAGGTGTGGGAGGGGAAATATGTTGACTTCCACGCTCTCGTTAGGCCCGATTCCGATCCGTCTCGACTGCACCTAGCCTTTCAGCAAGACGACACTGGTCGTTTGCTAGTTGTCCCAGCCTCCTCCTCCACAAAACCCCCTCTTTCCTTCTATCAGTGGCTGGGGGCTTGGAACGTTTTCTCCGCAATCCTGGGCGAACAAACCCAAGTTCCACCCCCGGACCTCTCCCATCACTTTCAAACTGTCTTCTCGCTGTTTCAGAAGGGTGGGAACTGGCGTCTTTACGACGAACGCTTTCGGCAATTGCTAGAGAGCAAGCTAGCCGCTTGGGGTCACGCCCATCTCGAGCTCTTCCTGCAGGCCTCCCTCGATCGGCGCTCTCCTCAGGAAGCGGCACCCTCCACTTCACTCAGAAACCCCCTCCATGTCCCCCGGGGTGCCTGTAGGTCCTTCCACACTAAAGGCTCCTGCCCATCTGGCGCAAACTGCCAATACCAACACAAATGCTTCCGCTGTCTGGGTCCCCACCCAGCCTCTCACTGCCGTGGTGGGGGGGGGGGGGGGGGGGCCCTCCCCGCCTCTTGCCGCGTTTCCTCTCGCCCGGTGCCTCACCGTCCACCAACTCTCGCTCTCCTAGGGTCACCACAGCTCTGTCCGCCGCACAATCACCATCCTTTCGAATCTCTCACAACTCGCGCACCCTCCCACAGCTGCCCGGCCCGTCTCAGCGACCCTCTCCCCACCCCAGTTCGAGTTGAACGACTCGCCCACTGGCTGTCCGGTTACACACCGTCCTTACGCTCTACCTTACTCACAGGTTTCGCGGAGGGGTTCCAGGTGGGTTTCACAGGTACGGCCTCTCACCCCATACCACCCAACCTCAAATCCACCCTGGATCTGCCCGCTTTGGTCTCTCAAAAACTCCTCAAGGAAGCTTCCCTCGGTCGCATTGCTGGTCCGTTCTCTCAACCGCCATTTCCACACATGGTTTTCTCCCCTCTCGGATTGGTCCCTAAAAAACAACCCGGCGCTTACCGCCTCATCCACCATCTGTCCTTTCCACAAGGTAGCTCCATCAACGACGGAATTTCCAGTGATTTTTCTCGAGTTTCTTTTCAATCCATTGACCACGCAGTTTCACACATCCTCTCCGCCCAACGGGGCTGCTACTTAGCAAAAACGGACATTGCCGACGCCTTCCGCATTGTTCCGCTTCACCCCTCTCAATACCCTCTCTTCGGCATGCATTGGGAAAATAGCTTTTTCTACGACAAATGTCTCCCGATGGGTTGCAGTTCCAGCTGCCGCTTATTCGAAACACTCAGTTCCGCCCTTCACTGGATAGCCGTACACAAACTTGGCATTGCGGGCACAGTGCATGTCCTAGACGATTTCCTCTTCATTGCACCCTCAGAAGAGGCCTGCCACCACCACCTTCAGGCATTTCAATCAGCCTGCGTAGACATTGGTGTCCCCCTCGCACCTGCTAAGACTCATCCCCCCTCTACCACCATGACTTTTTTGGGATACGAGTTAGACACTGTGCTGCTCGAGGCTAGGCTCCCCCTTGACAAACTGTCTTCTTGCTCAGACGCCATCGATCGCTGTCTCCACCGCCCCAAACTCACTTTGAAAGAGCTGCAGTCAATCATCGGCACTCTGAATTTTGCATGTGGAGTAGTACGCCCTGGCAGACCGTTTCTCCGGCGCCTTATCAACTTAACCATCGGGGTTCGGAGCCCACACCATTTCATTCGGATCACCCGATCTGCAAAGGCCGACCTTCTGACCTGGCTGTCCTTCCTCCGGAAATTCAATGGCAAGTCCATGCTTCTGCACCAACGGTGGTTGACATCGCCTGTGTTACACCTGTACACGGACGCTTCCTCTTGGGGTTATGGAGCGGTATTCGGCCGGCGCTGGCTCTTCGGGGCGTGGACGGACGAGTGGAAACTCCGCAACATTACGCTCCTGGAACTTTACCCCATCCTGCTTGCTCTCCAAACTTGGAAATCAGTTCTCAACAACTCTTGCATTCGCATGCACACAGATAACCTGGCTTTGGTTCACATTATCAACAAACAGTCATCCAAGGACACGTTGATCATGTCCCTCATTCGCCCCTTGGTCCTGGTGTGCTTGGAGTATAACATTCTCTTTCAGGCGCAGCATGTTCCCGGCAAGGACAACGTGCTGGCGGATCTTCTCTCCCGCCATCAACTGGTGGCCTTCAAACGCGCCGCTCCGGACGCCCATCCTGTCCCGGAACCCACACCTCCCCTCCCACCCTTGACGCCTTGAAGGCATCCGTCAATTCCCTTCTCCACAGGTCACTCGCTCCGTCCACACAGGTGTCCTACAAGCGTAGCTGGGTCCTCTTCATATCCTTTGCACTCGACTACGACCTCAGCACGTCCCTACCCGTTTCTCCTGATCATCTGGCCCTTTTCATTGCCTTTCTAGTGGCAAAAACCTATGCTCCTTCCACCATTTCTTCCTGCATCTCAGCCATCGGGTACATACACCGCCTCAACGGCCTGTCTGATCCCTCTGGAACCTGCTATATTCGGCAGCTACTCCGCGCTTGCCATAGAGGCGCGCATCCCGCGGACTCTAGATTACCCATCACTCTGCCCCTGCTCGAGCGGCTCCTTGCCGCCCTCGACCACTCCACGACGCCCGGGTACCAACGCTGTCTCTTCAAGGCCATGTTCTGCCTCGCCTTCCACGCGCTTCTCCGGCTAGGCGAGATAACCATCTCCAGCCCAGCCGCCCACAATCCACACCTACTCCAATATGATCAAATTCTTTTTACTCCCGCTCACATGACACTCACTTTCCGTTCCTTCAAGCACTCCAACGGTCAGCCGTTCACCCTCAAGGTCTATCCCCAAGCACACTTCCCTTCGTGCCCCGTCACACACATGGAGCTCTACCTGAACCTTCGGGGGCCCCTCCCTGGCCCACTCTTCCAGTCCATGTCGAGATCCCCAATCCTTCGATCAATTTTTACTTCTCAACTCCAGGCCGCTCTGGCCTTCTGTCAGCTCGACACAGGCGCCTTCAAAGGGCATAGCTTCCGTATCGGGGCCGCCTCTACAGCGGCACAACAAGGTCTATCGGATGAGCAAATCCGCATGCTCGGCCGTTGGAGGTCTTCCGCCTTCCGCCGTTACATCCGATGCTCCTCCGGTGTCTCAGCTCTGCAGTGATTATTCATCTGCATTGATTTTCACCTCGTGCCACGCCCTCGGGGGGCAGTTGGTACTCTCCTTTCCGTCTCTTCATTTGGGCGTGGCGCAGACACCTGTAGCTGTCTGCGCTATGGCGCTTGTTTCGCCCAAATGGAGCGGAACTCGCTCGCTTCCCTCCTTGCCATAATAAAAGGAGTCACAGCTGCTGTCTTCGGTTACCAGAACTGAGGCTCGGCTGTGGCCGTTCGCAAATCGCAGACCCAGTGTCATTGTGGTTTTTCTCTGCATGCCCTTTGATATCAACTGAAGGCGGCCAACATAAAGGTTTTTGCACGGAGGGCAAGGCCATTTATGGGGGACGCCAGAAAAAAGGTCGCCGCGTGACCACGGCGGACTGGAGAATTTCCATAGGCAAAACAGTCACTGCGCATGCCCGGCTCTCTGCCGCACTAGCAGGCCAGCCCAAGCGATCATTCCAGCTTCAGAACGAGGGACGGAACGCACGCCTTTACAGTCTTGCGAGTATATCATTTTCTCATTTCTACATCCGTCCTCATGCCCCTCCAACCACCCATCTCTTCACAGCTCTTTGTCTTGCGGGAATAATTATTGATTGGCGTTTTGCTACGCGCACGCACACATTCACACGCACATAGGGCCTCTCACTTTCCGTGCTGTTGTACTGGTGGGTTTGCATGACAGGCGTTTGCGGATTCGTTTCCGAATTGTTACGTTTCAAGTTGAAGGGACGTCCATCAGGCCTCCCCAATATGCTGTCTTTGTACATTTCGGATTTTTCATTGACAGGTGTTTTCCGAATTGTAACTTCGGAACTTGTCTTCCGTTCGCGTTTTAATTAATTGCGGTACAGCCCCACTTCTTCACGTTTGATTGACGCACATTTTCTGTCCTTGTACATTGGGTATTTCTCATTGACTTGCGTTTACGGCGTTTTTTCCGAATTGTAATCTCGGAACTGCCCGTCTTTTCACGTTTCATTGTCTTTTGGGAACAGCCCAAAAAATGTTCCCGTTTGATTGGCGTACACCGTACTTCCCCGATTTTCTTCCTTGTACATTTGGGATTTTTCATTGACAGGCGTTTTTCCGAATTGTAACTTCGGAACTACTCCAACTTTCGCGTTAATTGTAATTGCGGAACATCCCCACTTCTTCACGTTTGATTGACGTACATAGGCCTCCCCGGGCCCAAATTTTTCTGTCCTTGTACATTCGGTATTTCTCCTTGACTTGCGTTTACGGCGTTTTTTCCCAATTGTAATCTCGGAACTGCCCGGTTTTCACGTTTTCATTGTAATTGCGGAACATCCCCACTTCTTCAAGTTTTATTGACGTACATAGTACCTTCCCGTGCCCACATTTTTCTGTCCTTGTACATTCGGTATTTCTCATTGACTTGCGCTTACGGCGCTTTTTCCGAATTGTAATCTCGGAACTGCCCGGTTTTTCACGTTTTCATTGTCTTTTGGGAACAGCCCAAAATTTTCTCTTTTAGTTGTTTTGTTTCACGACCAGGTTTGATACGTTCAATTGGCAGTGTCCCATATCTACACTTGTCGACATTCAGCCTTTTCTCTTTGATTCCATCCTGTACATCGATTTACATATCCCTACTATGTTGCTTTCCATGTACCGAATTTTTACTCGTTTTGATCGAGTCCCCAGTGACTCTGGAAATGGTAGGAGCCATGCTTTTTCCCATTAGGGTTTTTTAGCGCAGGTCCTTCCTTCCTCGTGGCGCTTGTTTCGCCCAAATGGAGCGGAACTCGCTCGCTTCCCTCCTTGCCATAATAAAAGGAGTCACAGCTGCTGTCTTCGGTTACCAGAACTGAGGCTCGGCTGTGGCCGTTCGCAAATCGCAGACCCAGTGTCATTGTGGTTTTTCTCTGCATGCCCTTTGATATCAACTGAAGGCGGCCAACATAAATATATATTTGTGATCGCTGTCGTCTAAGACTTACAAGAACTACTTACAATGCTGATATGATTCATGACTGCGAGTGACTGCACTGAAACTTTGATACTCCTGATACACACGTTGGAACTTCGAACTGGAACTTCTCATCGTCAACTGTTATCAGGACTTTCCAGTTACTGCAATGTGATGCTGCACCTCTTACCGTCAGTGGTGTGTAAATACGTGAGAACGCCATCGCATGATAAGGAAATGATTACATGCAACGCACAGTTCATGACCAGTAAGGTAGGGGTTTTGATATTGTTGTTGGTGTTGTGATGCAATCTGAAGTAAGTTGAAACGGACCTTGATTATAGGGCTCGAAGGCCTCGACAAGTTATTTGTTCAAGTCTCTCTCTCTCTCGCTCTCTCTCGTCATATCATTCTCCTCTTATCTCTGACTTTAGTCTATATCTCTCTCTCGCTCTCTCTCGCTACTCTGCTCTTAGATGGGGCTACAGGGGCGCGTAGCTTAGCCTACCTGGATGAAAATAATAGGCCGGTGTCAATATGTGGCAAACAGTAGACTGCCTTTACATTAAGTTGCTTCTCTCTATCATAGAGCCCACGTTGACACCGGCCTATTCATCCGCAAGATCCTTGCCAAGGTTCCCTAAGCTTGTAGAGCGAAAGCACGCCCCACAACAGATGACAGCAGGCCACGGCCATGTTACAGATACCACAGAGCTAATCCGGAGCGGTGAACAGTTTTCCGGGAGACCAGCAGATGAGGTGAATGTAGTGCTTCTACTGTGTGCTGATCACGTCTGAAACCCCTACAGAAATAGTACGGATGTTGGTCCTCCTGATCAAAAAAGACCCAGCGGAGTGCCGTGTTTGTTTGCTTGTTTGTGTGTGTGTGTGTGTGTGTGTGTGTGTGTGTGCGTGTGCGTGTGTGTGTGTGTGTGTAATGTGTGTATGTGTGTGTGTGTGTGTTTGTTTGCTTGTGGTTTCTTTTTTTCTTTTCTGTGAGGAAGCATCTTAGTCTTAGCATAATTGAAAGCGGATCACAGCAACCAAGGAACCAATGACAATGAAGACGTCAGTCATGCTATCCCGAGTGACAGATTGGCCCTGTTAATGTCCTGTTCAGCTGCGTCCGCCATAACGACCGGAAAAACAGAGTTGACTGGATAAACAGGATACAAAAGTTACGAGGAATCTTAGCAGCAGATCCCTGAAACAATGCGGGTGTCACGCAAAGCGACTCTCCTTTTTCATTCTTATTGAGCAAGTGATCCGTGAGTCGCCTAGAGAACACTGACAATAGAACGATGGGTTGCATAGATACTGGAATAGTAAACTGCTACTCGTATGCATAAACGCCTGTGCCTAGCCGCAGAGATGTGCTACACAAATATGCATCTAAGTATGGATATATTTTATGCGTTGGCACAGCAGGTAATGTACCAGAGTACACGACAGGCATTGGGTCCATCAGCAAGTGTTTTTTTATGAGGGTTAAATGAGACTTGTAGACTGCTCTCTCTCTCTCTCTCTCTCTCTCTCTCTCTCTCTCTCTCTCTCTCTCTATCTCTGTGTCTCTGTCTCTTTCCCAATGCTAAAATTCGCGATACAAGAGGGAAGTGACTGAAGAAAAGCCAGTGGGATTATGCGTTTTTCAGCTTGGCAAGAGACACGTTGATATCCTTCTGCAGAAACCTGCACAGCGCATGCGCACAGCGCACCAGGGGGACACTTACACGAACCACAGTCGGCAGCCATGACTTGAAAGAAGACAGCGAAAGATTACATATTTTTTACAGCGTTCCATCTTGTCCTCCTGGGGTCGCACCGGCAAAAAAGGCCAATGAGTAAGTGGCTGACAGCTCTCTCCCTGAGGACCTCGACACCCACGGCTTCAACTCCAGCCTTACTTTGTCATCGCCATCGCCTCTGCAAGACCTAACTCAATTATGGAGCCAGCGAGGACCCATGGAAAGCTGATGTAGAGTGAAGACCAAAGCATGCATCTGCGAACGATATGCCAGTTTTGAGGGGGGGGGGACCTTTGCATTTTGAATGACAATGGACTGGCTGGTTCGGCTGCTCCTAGGGTATTCAGCGCAGCTAAGACGAACTGGAACTAGCCCTATGATCTCTGTGTTCAGAATGCCCCTAGGGTCCAGCTGCCAAAAACGGCCTTGTTGTTTTCAGGAGACGGCGACTCTTCTAGCCGTGCCATTCTGCGAGGGCACTTAGTGTAGCGAAGGTTCTTGTCGACAACTGAATGCATGTTTCTGTTTCTAAACAGAGTTTGGAAGTCTGGTTTAGATCCGAAGAAATTCGTATCCACCCTAAGCTCAGACTGTGGTCGCGTGTTTGTCGGAAGATCCACGGGCAAGATGGACTTCATTCTCCCAGAGAGCCTCGTCTGTCTCGTTTCCTCAGTGCAGAGAAGAGAATTGCTTTTTTGGAAGATACTTTGTTCTCAAAATCATGTTCATAGGCCATACTTCATCAATGAAACGAAAAAAGTAAGTAATTCTCAAGACATCCGTGCGAAACCATTACGTTCCCAAAGAAGTGATTGTTAAGTTAATGTGGAAGTTTCGAGTTTAACAGAGAGAAAAATCACGTTTCCTCCACAACCCTGCTGTCTACTTGTTTCTCCATATAACAAGTCTGAGTGATGCTGATACAGAAGTGGGAAGATGGAACGCATTTTCTGTACAGTGCATTTACAATCGTCTTCCGTAAAACTCATCCGAAGATCAAGCAGACAACAATCGAGTCTCTGGAACAAACCTCTTTTAGCATTAAATCAGGAAAATAAATTATCATCGTAACAATCTATTACACTTCTGGATAAGAAATGATTTGTGGATGGCTATTGCATCGAAGACAAAAAGAGGAATTCATCACGAATCGGTTTAAAGTGCAGGAAGGAAAAGTCAGAAAGGTCATTAGTTTGAGATCTACATTTTCGACGCAACTCAGCCATCATCCTTTTTTCAATAAGATGAACCCATACGAAGCAACCCAGCCATCATCCCTCTTTCGAAAACACGAGCCCATTCGAGAGGAAAGAGACGGGAAACGAGAGGAGGAGTTCTAGCCAACTGCCACAAGGCAGGAGCTCCAAGAAGCGTGATCCTCTACCACGGCAAACAAGCTCTATCTCTGGATCAAGGCTAAATCAATTAGGGGAGGGAGAAGATCTGCCCAAGCCAGGAGTACGGGCCTCCCAAGGGACAGGGGGTGGGGGGTGGGGGGTGGGGGGTGGAGATCCGGATAGGGCACTGGCTGTCTCCCTCCTCCCGACCCGACAGAGGATCCGAGCTGGATCGATCACAGGCCACAAACCCGTCGTGGAAGGAAGTCTATGGAAGGAAGACAAAAAGGTCAAGGAGGTCAGCTGCGACCGGGTCTCGCCATGTACTTCGAGATGAAGTCGTTCCCTCGGTTACCTTACTTGTCAATCTCTAGATTCCATTCGCCCAGCTTCTCAAGTATTCTTTACCAAGGGTTTACAACGGCAGTCCCGGAAAGGGAGAGGAATTTGTGAATGTGTCTGGTTGGATTTGATGCCTTTGGTCCTGTGGATTAGAAGGAATTCCTTATACAGAGAAAAATTCAACTTGAAGGCCGAGGCGTTTTTTGCCTATCTCGTGCACGTTCTGGGCTATGTATCAGGAGCTGCTGCCTTTAGTTCTGTGAAAGAGGAGTGGTGGTAACAATTTCGGGAAGGGAGTGGTGGAAAAGCGAGGAAGTTGATTGAAAGAGGCTCACGGTTGACTGGTGGATGGCACGATGTAACGTCTAGTCTGTATTGCGGTGTGATTTAGCAGCTTGTTTTCATTCCAGCGTTTCAATATTTCATTTTCACTTCCCGAGTTGCAAAAAGCACACACACACACACACACACACACACACACACACACACACACACACACACACACACACACACACACACACACGCACGCACACAGACACACATGCACACACAACAGGAATATCATAAACAATGATGCAGCCGCAGGTTTCCACTTGCAAGTTTGAGAATGTGACTCTCAACTCCACCCTCTCTGTGAACTCGAACACAGGAAACATGCTTTGCAACACAGTGCTAAACTGTTACAATATGTAAAACCACACAGTAATTAAGGCAAGGGAAGGACATGAGGTAGTGAAAGTATCGTTACCTACGGGTTCCTTCCAAAACCTGGTCACATTTCCCACAGCACCTTAACTTTAGGAAGAGACAACTTATAGAATATCTCAGATGAATTCTAAAAAATGAAGACCTTGATTAGCAACTAACAACATCATGACAAAATACTTATTATATTTACCTAATCAAATCTTGGTAATGCTGATATCTTATACAAAATGGTGAAGTAATGGAAAAGGAAACGTACAGATTGTCCTCTGCAACTTGGTTACACATGCAAGACAAAAAAAAGTTTACGGCGCATTTCATCATCTCACAGATTTCTGTCTGTTGCGCTATATCCTTCCATCCTGAGACATTTTCAGACTTCCTTGGATACAACAGTAATGTGAGGAGGCATGAGATTAATGTATGAAAGTTTGAAAACTTCATGAGCACTGACAGGATTTGATCGTCTCCATTACACAGAGAGCGTGAAAGATTTCATCTCCTTCGACTACACAGGCTGAAATAAAGGCACCTTTTCCAAACCCGACAGTTCATAACACGAACTTTCAGGGCCTGTTACAAGAGGACATTTATGAGTAATGGCCCAGCTATCCCGAAGAAAGAAAAAAGCTGCAGTAGAATTGATTTTCTTGACCGTGCTGATGAGATATTTCAACATTGACAACTGTGCTATGGTCACGACAGAGACGAGGCTTTCAACAGAGACAGAATATATTTATCAAACAGGTTTGCAGACATGACAGTTAGATTCACACAAATTGCTTTCGCTTGGCCACACTTCCTCAGAACTAGAATGAGGCAGAGAACGGTGTCATTCTCCTGTAATGTTGGCCTTTATCTGGGGACCAGACGTTTGGGACTACGGAAGAAATGTCTCCATCACTCAGACTATTATCGTCATCTTATAATCTCATTGGGCGTATATTTCTCATGTAGACTGCAAAGCTAACTTCAGATAACCACCTGAAAAGACAGACCAAATAAAGATAAATACGACAGCTGCACTGCATGCGTTCACTCCTACATTTTTCTTGATGCGTCCAAAGTATGTGTCTCGGAAGAGCTTGGAGAAGTTCTGAACGTTTCTCTGGATGATGAAGCAGTTCACGAGGACCAGCATGACGATCAAGGGCAGATGAGGTCCTCCAGCTCCAGCCGGCAACCAGCCCGAGAGCTGCGGTGCCAGGGACCACAGCTATGGCGACTTCATCAGACCGCTTTGTCCCACGGCCATCGATTCTGTCCTTCCCTTGGACTGCCCGAGCTCTACTAAAAAACCTCTGCCAGACGTCGATCTCTCACTTAGGGACATTTGTAGGTCACAGAAAGTCTGCCACAAGTTCTTAAAGATATCTAGATGTCTTCTTCCCCTTTCGCAGAAGCATGATGGATGCAAACAATATACAGGAAATGAATCGAATCTATATTCACATGTAAAATTGTTTGCTTTTGTTATCTGTTTACAGAAGATAATGATTATGACATAACAACACAAAGAAAAAAATGATAAGGGTACTTGCTGTGTTAAAGATCTATCAGTGAAAGTTCATGAAAGCAGCCATTGATGAAACGTTAAGCTCTCTATAGTTGTGAAATACTTTAATATTTGCCCAACAGGTACAATGATTTCGAATCCCAATGAACGAAGCACTGCTATTGCTTTAAAACTATTCTTTTAACGTGACAATTGTTGATATCGAAAATAGTCTATGTTTCCTCGGTATAAATAAAGGAATCACCATAATCACTTTGCAAATAGGCATATAATAGTGTGATGTTTCAGCGAAAATATACATCATGATAACGATCCTAAGGCACTGGTGCTCTCTCTCTCTCTCTCTCTCTCTCTTTCTCTCTCTCTCTCTCTTTCTCTCTCTCTCTCACTCTTTCTCTCTTTCTCTCTTTCTCTCTGCTTTTCTCTCTCTCTCTCTCTCTCTCTCTCTCTCTCTCTCTCCCCGAGGTAATCAAATTCTATATTATCAAATTTTAATGGTTCTTATACCTGCACCACGACTCATACGGACGCATACTACCATGATGAAAGCGCAATCATCTTCGCGCGAGTTTCCATCACAGCTCTCCCGAACAGTTTTTCCATTTCTGCGACGGTACAAACACTCGGAATTCGGCAACTTCCGTGAAACAACGGTACTTTTCGCGCCGTTGATTTGCAATTCATCTGCATGCCAAAAACTGTGTCGGATGATTCCAAAACATTTCAGTGTTTGCATGGATTTACACGGCAGAATGATAAATTAGGAATAAGAATGAACAGAATAAAAGGTGGAGGAGGTGAAGGTGGTGGTGGTGGTGGTGGTGGTGGTGGTGGTGGTGATGGGTGGTGGTGATGGGTGGTGGTGATGGGTGGTGGTGGTGGTTGGTGGGTGGTGATGGTGGGTGGTGGATGGTTGGTGGGTGGTGGTGGGTGGTAGATGGTGGATGGTTGGTGGGTGGTGGTGATGGTGATGGGTGGTGGTGGTGGTTGGTGGTGGTGGGTGGTGGTGGTGGTGGTGGTGGGTGGTGATGGTGGGTGGTGGATGGTTGGTGGGTGTTGGGTGATAGATAGTGGATGGTTGGTGGGTGGTGGTGGTGGTGATGGTAGTGGTGGTGGTGGTGGCGGTGGTGGTGGTGGTGGTGGTTGGTGGGTGGTGTTGGATGGTGGATGATTGGTGGATGGTGGTGATGGTGGTGGTGGTGGTGGTGGAGGTGATGGTGATGGAGGTAGTGGGTGGTAGATGGTTGGTGGGTGGTGGAGGTGGTGATGGTGGAGGTGGTGGTGGTTGTGGAGGTGGAGGTGATAGTGGCGGTGGGGTGGTGGTGGTGGTGGTGGTGGTGGTGGTGTGTGTGTGTGTGTGTGTGAGTGCGTGCGTGCGTGCGTGCGTGTGTGTGTGTGTGCGTGCGTGCGTGCGTGCGTGCGTGTGTGTGTGTGTGCGTGCGTGTGTGTATCAAATTGAGTTATTGTGTCGGAGTATTTTGATCTGAACCTTCCGTGCTGAGGAAGAATCAACGCCACTGTCGTGCAAACCCCAGGAGGCCCATGGAAGGCTGTCTATTTACAAGTGACAAAGCTGCACACTTCTGCAATACCTCCTGGCGGGCAAGGACAGAGGGGCATGCGGAGAGGAGACCGGATGGAATGACGTCATTGAGTTGACGATTACCACAGACTCGAAAGGGATGCGCTGACGATATACTGACGTCAAGACGACAACCGTTAATAAATTATCTAGTCTCAAGAGAAATCGACCAAAAAAGACAAAAACCAGTGCACTAAGACAACAACAAGGCCACACATTCACGTCTGGACAAGAGTCATCAATATCAATCTAGCCTCAAGAAATATCAACCAATCAATACTAATTCCAGACCAGGAAATCAACAAGGTCACAACATTATTAGGGTCTGAGAAGCAAGGCGAAATTCCTAGGGATGATCTGACAATATTCTGACAATATTCTGACGTCAAGTCGAGAACCATTAATGTGACCAAATATCAAATAAATACATCGAACAATGATGGTAAACTCCGTACAGGAAATCAGCAAGGTCACAATACCATAAACACCTGGAAACCAAGACACCATCTACATGTTCACAAAATTTACAAGTTTCCAAACCCTCAGAAAGGTCTTTCAGGTGGCAGCTAAAACTACATGGTCCAATGGCAAGGGACGTCATCTTAGCGAAAGAAGCGGCTTTATCTGGCAGAGAGCAGGAAGAGAGGGTCAGCTCCTGACAAAGACAAGACTAAGAGAGCTCTGCTGACAGCGAAGGAAAGCGAGCATCAATAGAGCGGGGTCATTGTCTGCCATCTCCGTGTCTGCTCTCGTCGATGTGACCATCCAGCGGCCAAGCCATTGGGAGTTTGTCTCTCTGACCTTTTTGTTCAGGACGTCGACTAACTACATGAAAACTCGCATCTTTTCTTGACTAGCCAAGCTTCCCTGGAGCTGTCAAGTCAACTCACACCTCACGATTTCTCTGTCTAGTTAGCCTTGAAAACCATTGTTTAGATTACCGTATGCCACGTTGTTAATCATTGCGGAAAAAATATTTTTTCAAACACATTACCCGAGTGAAGAAAACATTAGAAAGTGTACGACGACTGCATTACTTGTGTCAAATGTTGGGTTCTGCTAATTTTCTTAAAAGGCGATTATTGCGTATGTCACTGCCCTTACGCCGCGGTGACAGTCAAGCTCCAAGCGTTAAGATTCCTATATTCGTTACATGTAAAATATCCTCACTCGATTGCAATTAGAACGAATCATTTACGCCAATAGGTCGGCATTAGACAACTGCAATTGTTATATCAACTGTACTGTAGCGTAACTTAGTTTCCGATTTACTACTTTTATGATGCATTCACTGCAGCTATCGACGGACTATTTCTGACCAGACACTGATTGGTGACCAATTAAGACGAGAGAAGCAAAGCGTCTTGCTGAAGGACGAGGAAAGCTCCTGTATCCAGTGAGGAAACATAACACATCTAAAACGTTCCAGAGTACTCTCGATATTGTAGATAGGCCTACAGATCCACACCGCCAAGATTCTCCTTCGATGACGGAACCAGAGAATCGCTCATGATTGTCGCAAGATGCCCCCCCCCACCTCCCACCAATCCCCCACCTCCCACCAATCCCCCACATCCCCCCCCCCCCCCCCCACCTACCGCATCAGCTGGAACCCCGTGGTTATGGAGCTGTCGGACACTTACTCCATTAGTTCCACTCTCATTCTCTTCACATGCGGCAGCGTGCGAATGCTACCATTACAAATACCTTTCATTGCACGCACGCGCCATCTTTCTGTTCCTTTACATCTGCAAACACCACCTCGTCCTCACTGCGGACTCTTTGGAATATCGATACTTGAGTGTTTGGCAGAACTATACCAAAGTACGAGTCATGTGATCAAAGTCGATGTGTACTTTTCAGCGGCTCACGAAAGACTAAAATCAAAATGTCTGAATAGATGACAAATGAAATCGAACAAGGGTTTCCGAAATGGACGCGTGTTCTGTGGGAAGACACATCCAATACACTCTGACGTCACATCCATCCACAACTGATGCTAAACTTGCAGTGTAAAAGTGTAGTGTGGAGAAGGCACAGGACAACAGTTGACGCATGAAGTGTACAGACATGTCACGAATAAATCCCCAAACGGAAAACAATAGTCCAAAGCAGAGCTTCTGTTTAACGTTTAATCCCTTTAACTGACCAAGTTGGTTATTCCTCTGAAATAATAAGTTTTTGCCAATGATCTACCAATTAATGGACAAATAGGAGAAAGCGGGGCATTAGGCACCCTCTTTTTGAGTTTCAAAACTCATTCTGTTGTATGAAAAGATACAAGTTAAACAGATTAAACAAGTTGAGGACATTAATATCCAATAACTTTTTTGATAACCACAAACTACATATTTTCCCCAAAATGTCATTTCTTATGATGAATTTCCATGCTTTAAGCCCCGGGAGGTCGGGGCATTAGGCCCAACCTAAAAGACTTATTTCAGTAAGTTGTGTGTCATCTAAAACGTAGGGGGGAAAACCCTCACAAATACATAGAATTACAAAGTAGGAAAAATGAATTTCGTACTTGTAATGTCAAAGTAAAATGCCCTGCCAATGCACACCAAAAGCAAGGTCCAAAGTGACATGACGCGGCCCGCCTGCCTCACTGGCAGCCTCTGGCAGCTGTAGGCTGATCCTCGCAGTGTTGTTGGAGCAACGTTAGTCCTGAGGCCAAGCAGCTCTATCAGCCCTAGAAAAAGGAAGTGTCGGCTACAAGTTTAGACCAAAATGTTTTGACATATTTTGAAAGAAGACACCTAGTACATGACATTTTGAGATACTATAACTTTGGGTAGAATCTAAATAATGAGATTTTTCTGTTTTTGAAATTCGTTTTTCACGCAAACAGGTAAAAAGAAGAAAAAAAAATTGTGTTGTAAATTTTATTTTCCCCGACTAAAGTAAGTAGGTATGTTCAAATATTACAATAATTCATGTATTGGAGTATGTTAGTGATTTAGGTTTAGTAAGCAATTAATTAAGAATAAAAAACTTGTTTTACTCAAATCATTTGAGTTACCTCCCTTGATAGTCAACAAACGTAGCAATGTGCACACACCACCACCTAAGCCTTCTGCACATCTCTTGGTTGCACAATCTCCACACAAACACAATGCTGTTGAAATCATTCCCAGACTGAATCAATGGAATCAATGTCTCCTTCAAAATACATTTCAGTGTCAGAACCACTACTGTCAGTGTCACTTGTGTTGTCCATGTCTTCCTCCACCAACGCCGACTGTTTGTTCACACACCCAACACATGCACACAGTAGTGTGCATGGCAGAGAGTTGCGGTGGCAGCTGCTAATAAAATATAGTTTGCTGTATAGTTCATCCATTTCTTTATTTGTTTGCCAAATTTCAAGTTAAACTAATGTTAAGATCATGGTTAATTTTGTTTCCAAAAAGATCGTTACTAGCATCCACTTTGGTAAGACGCCATTCTAAGATTATCGCCCAAAATCTGGTTTAAAAAAATAAAATACAACATTTGCGCACTCATTATCGCACTAAAACTTATGCGTATTTACCACTTTGTTCATTTTTGTACCTTAAATCTGTATTCTGGGGATTGTTTGAGCCTAAGATCATGTTCATTTTTTTTGGTCATATACCTCCTACCTACTGACTTTCTTTGGACATTATTTATTTTCCCTAGACTGCCCCTTTAACTTGGTTTCGTGCAACAAGCAACACTATTTTCCTCACATGATTATGGTGTAAATAGATCTCAAATGATCAATCAGGCAATCAATCAACTAGTTTTTACTAAAATGTAACGAAAGTTTAACGTACTTGTACTAGTTTTTCTGGAGCCCAAGTATATGTCGATTTGCATTTTTTAGACTTTGTCTTTCTGCACACAATACAGACAGGAGGCAGGATATGCTCGCTCCTGGTAGTCGATTCTCGGCTGTTCTGTCTTTGTGGTCTCATTTTTTTTCCTCGGTGAAACAGCTCCCGCAGCTTTGCCTTTCTCAAAGCGACGCTGCGCCTGTTCGATTCTTCGTTTGTTTGTGAAACGAACGCGTTTCACTTTCAGGCGTTGATTGTAAAGCAAGTTTCTCAGCTATCACACGTTCTTCGCCGTCTAAACTTCTCCACTGCTTGCTTGACCATATGGTGGTATTCCACTTAATCTCTGTGAAACTCGCTAAATCTAGAGAATTAATCTCTTCGCAGCACTTGTCAAGCGCCGTTGTTTAGGCTAGAAACTCGTATACAAGGGACGCAACTCCGAATCTGGTACCGTCAAATAGGCGTTTTTCATAGGTTTTTTTTCCAACTTCTTTTAATTATCATACGTTACTTAGATACATTTGAAGGTTATAGTGTACAAAATATCAACAAAGAATATTCTCTTAACCCATGAGAACAAAAACATTTTGGTCTAAACAACTATCCGACGCTTTTGAACGATAGAGCTGCTTGGCCTCAGGACTACGTTGGAAGGTCAGCAGTTAGCATCAACTGCCCATGGGAGGATCGTCCGGCAACTCTAGCTTCACGTCGTATTTGAGATTATAATTATCTGAATGAGTGTAGAAACCACTGACTCTGTCAAAACTCCATGACAGGTTTGCAGGAAAAATAATTTCTCGTTACAAATGATAATATTTCATCAGAGTTCACAGCTGAGAGCTATTTGCCTCTGGTTTTAAAGTCTTCTGGTTTCTTGAACCCATTGACCCAAAGAAAGAGAACCCACAAGCCATCGCAAAATCACCTTTCCTTTTCCATTTTTTGACGGTGTGTGGCAATCCATTAAACTGCATGTGATACCATATATTAGAGAGAATGTATGATTTCCATTTATTTCCTCTGATTTGAGTATACGTTGTGCAGAAAATGTTGTTTTCATGACATGCTGCCTCTAAGTTTGATACAGAAAATTGCAGGGCAATAGGCATCTACTCATTTCACAGAAATTTCAGGACAAATGTGTGGAACAAAAATAAAAAAGACATCTTAATGTAGACTAGAGGTGTGTGTATGTTTCATCAATCCTGTTTTGTATCGCTGACTTTAACTATCATCGTTTTAGAAGCAAAATGCTGCAATGCGGGGCATTAAGCCCCACCACATTTTGATTGACTCTCATGGACTTTCTCCGTTCTCATTCCAGACTAATTACAGGTCAGTAAGTTTTAACTGCCAGTGCTCAAATTTACTCAAACTTATCATTATGAACAAATTTCAATCAAATCTGTTTATGGAGGCATGAAAAACATCATCGTAAAACCCAAATTCCCTATTCAGTTCTCTAAAACAAAATATATCCAAAGCAGTACACAATACACACAGTCTAACACGAAACATCGCGAGATGCATGCATGAGCACTTGCCTTGGTGGTTTAGCAATGAGCTCATGCAGTTTTCGTGTTCTATTGTTGATAATGAAGTGCACCTCAAAATTAGATGCAAGTGAGGTCTACGAGTTTGTTTGTTTGTCTGTTTGATTGTTTGTTTGTTTTGAGGGGCTTTTAACATGGCAGCATAAAAATGGTGAGGGGGGGAAAACTCGCACTTTGACTGACCTACTTTCTGACTGGGTCAGAACCAAAGTTCTTTCTTGTAAGAAGCTAACTTTAATTGGTTGAAACCCATTTTAAAAACAAAATAAATAAAACTGAAATTATGTTAAATGTTTTCATTGAAAGGGGGGCTAATGCCCCGTGGGAATTAATGCACAACTATCCCTTAAACAAAATTACATTCCCAGCGCATCCCTGATTTCGACCACGACTAAATAACCATCTGTGGAAGCCACACGTTTTGCACAAAGACGAAAAGATACGCCATGCTCATATATCAATACTCAAAATCTAAGATCTATGTTATCAACCAATCTATCCATGTGCCGAACTAAATATGCAATACTAAAAAGCAAACAAACTGTCATGATTATAAATCTGAAACAAGTATTTCAATTCGTTTGCCAATCTTCTCGTACTTTCCATCCCAAACCAGATCAAAGCAGGACACTGATTACAGACGTAGAAAAAAAACTGAAAATCTAACGAACGAGCAGCAGACTACACAAAATGTGTGGCCGCAAGCGCACGTGCGAGCGCGCGCGCGCGCGCACACACACAAACACACACACACACACACACACAAACACACAGAGATAAACACACACACACACACAAACACACACACACAAACACACACACACATACACACACAAACAAACACACACACACACGCACACACACACAAACACACACACACAAACACACATACACAAACACACACACAAACACACACACACACACACACACACACACACACACACCCACACACACATACACAGACCATAACGGAAATAGTTTTCTACACATCCGCAACCAGCCTTCTGTTTACCAACCCGCTCATCGACTGGCAGACGAGGGGTGAGGGGGGGGGGGGGGGGGGGGGGGGGGGGAGGAGGAGCGGAGAGCCAAAAAGACACACATTTTAGAAATGCAACTTAACAATGCTACTATTGTATCAGTCGCTTACCAACTCACTGGCCTGTTTACACGTTACAAAGAAGCATGAATACGGACCAAAATGCAAAACAGTTGTCGCATTTTGACGCTGGTGAACAGCTGCCCATCACACACTCCTCCAGCCGCACCTTTTATCGTCCAAGGCCAAAGAGCAAATCGAAATTCTACCAACGTGACCACCACAAAGATCCCCTCGACCATGCCGAGCACCCATTCCCGACACGTACATTTCCATTTCCCGACCATTAGGGAAGCCATCCATGGACAATTCTCACTCCAAGAGCCATCACCAGCAGAGGCGTGTATGCCTGAAGGCAGACGGAGAAAAAACCCCACCATTCCATACTGGCAGAAACGCACCAGCCAGCCAGTCGACTGAGCCTGCACCCACGGTCACACACAAATCCAAAACAAAACAGTGATTCTGAAAATTCTCAATCCACCCCCAACCTCTCCACTGAATCAACTTCGTATGATCAGGGCACGCAGAAAATATTGGTCAGATTCTCACGCAGACCCCGACAATACAGTGCAAACAAAACCTCCTGAATAGACAAAAACGGTGCATCTAGCATTCAAAATACACGAGATCTTCGCACCAGAACACAGAGAGAACATCAAACATGGACTCTCAGAGAACCTCTGATGGGGACACAATCGCATTCTGAACCTCGACACACTGACAAACGCTGTCTCAAACACAGGCACTCTCAAAACCCACTAAAATTTCACTGACACAGCCGCATTCATCCACCTATCCACACACACACACACACACACACACACACACACACACACACACACACATACACACACACACACTCCGACGTACACAGATACACGTACAGACGTACAAGCAGCACAGCACCCTACCTGACTTGGCGTCGTCACAGTCCGAGTCTGAGGAGGGGGTCGGGGGTTGCGCCGTCCGCTCCTTGGTGCGCTGCGTTCGAGAGGAGAAGGCGCGAACCAGCTCGTGCATGCGGTCGCTGAGGGTGCTGCTGACGTTGGACAGGCTGTCGTTGTTGGTCAGGCTGCAGCGACATCAGCACCGAGGCCTCAGCTATCGATCTAGCTCTCTCTCTCTCTCTCTCTCTCTCTCTCTCTCTCTCTCTCTCTCTCTCTCTCTCTCTCTCTCTCTTTCTCTCTCTCTTCTTCTGTCCCTCCCCTCTCCTTCTGTCCATCTCCCTTTCTGTCCCTCCCCTCCATTTCTGTCCCTCTCTCCCCTTTTTATCTCTCACCGAAACCCAGTCAATTCTCATCTCGCTCAGTAAGTACATGTAGCTAGACAAGGAGGGAGGAGGAAGAAAAGCAGAAGATGGATTTTGAAGATTTGAAGGAAGGGGAGGACGAGGTGAATGAAGACGAGGAAAAGGAGGAGAGGAAAGGGAGTAGGAGGAGGAAGAGGAGGAGGGAGGGAGGGAGGGAGAGAGAGAGAGAGAGAGAGAAAGAGAGAGAGAGAGAGAGAGAGAGAGAGAGAGAGAGAGAGAGAGAGAGAGAGAGAGAGAGAGAGAGAGAATTAAGGGAGGAGGGAGAGGGCGGGAAGGAAGGAACGGAGAAGAGAGATTAAGGAAGATGGAAAGAAAGAGCGAGGAAAGACACACACACACACACACACACACACACACACACACACACACACACACACACACACACACACACACACACACACACACACACACACACACACACACACAGAGAGCGAGTAAACTCACACCTCTAAACCAAGGTACGCTGTACATTTTCTTTGATCGGATGCAGATCTTGAAATCCATTCTTTCATGTGGCAAGTCAGTAGGCCTACCTTTCCACGCTTTATCCTCTCGTTTTCTTAAACGGACGTGAAATGACCACAGGAGACCTGTCACTAGATAACAGCACAGGTCATCGTGGAGTCCACGAGTGACCGAAGATGGGCGCTATGCGACGGCTGGTGTGTACCCTCGTCTCGCTGTTTGTTTCTTGTTTTTGTTTTGTTGCCATGTTGTTGCGCCCTTTATTCTTTTGATGGATGGGAAGCGTCACATGTGGGTTTAGTGTTCGAGATATCGAAATAAATCGTGTGACGTAATGCTTGCGTTGTCTTTGTCAGTGTCGATTCGTTAGTCACTGACTGCATTGCCAGTGATTTAGGCACCGCATTGAGCGTGGTCACGGGCGGGCAATTCAGTGACCAGACCAACGATGGATTTCATCCGCCGTGTGGAGAAGACAGCGGAAAATGTACTCCTTTTTTCTCCTTCCCAGGGGGACAGTGTTTGCTTTCTCGACAGCACAGAGGAACCTCTGGACGTTTGTTCGTGTTTGCAGACGTCTGTGAACTTGCGTCAATGCGTGTGTGTGTGTGTGTTTGTGTGCGTGCGTGCATGTATGTGTGCGTGTGTGTGCGTGTATGTGTGTGCGCGCGCGCGTGTGTGTATGTGTGTGTGTTTGTGTGCGTTTATATGTGTGTGCGCGCGTGCGTGGGTGCGTGTATGCGCATGCGTGCGTGTATGCGCATGCGTGCGTGCATGCGTGTGCGTGTGTGTGTGTGTGAAATGCATGTGCGCTTGATATCCCTGCCACTATCGATGGACTATCATGTAGTTGTGTGTGAATGGCCTTGGATCCGTGGCACTTCTCTGGGCTGTCTAGGCACTGCACACGCCGTGTGACAC